>MJUU01020820.1:5725-48947 GCA_002080025.1 Modiolus philippinarum
TTAATTAATGTTTGTTGACCATCTCGCACCTATGACCAACGAAGACATGGATGTAGCGTTGCTCGACAATTAGCAAAGAATTCCGTTAAAAAAACGTTACTCGGGGCCGTCTTGAGCTTACTATGAGGTATGAGCAAAGCTCATTGTTTAAGGCCTCATGGTGACTTCAAGATGAAGAACAACAATAAAAGCGTTATTCCTTTGCTTGTTTTTACCATGTATTTGTAGAGACTTTGTCTCATGTGCATTTATTCCATATCCTTTCATTCACCATTGGAGACTTGGCAGAGCCATAGCGAGCAATTAGCATGGTACCCTTTGACTACTATTTTAATTAAACTGTTGATGTAAACTATACATTTTGACCGTTACATCAAAATATTCATTGATAATTATGTTTCAAATAATTGTGCATGCACGTTTTGATCTGCCTGTTTTCTTATATATGTACAGATCATACAAAATGTTCATATGGAAGAGATAAGAGCTAGTCTAGATATTTCCTTAAATCTATGGGAGACAGCATATTCGACCAACGACTGACGTGTAACAAAATTATTATAAATTTGGGCCTAATAGACCATATCCGGCCTATGGTATTAGGATTTACCAGACTACTTTTCAATACGTCACACTATTGAAAACGGCACGTCATAGAGCCTAAAACGTCATGAATACAAAAATTACCGGAGTTGCATAAAAACAGTAAATTTCGTTATGCTGTACACGTGTTTCAAGGAGCAAATCTCACATCAGCAGCATTTAAATCAAATAATATGGAAAGCCATAATCCAAAGGTAGTCAAAAAAGAAGTTGGTCACATGGGACGGACACGTTTCTGACGTAGGGTGGACAAACAACAACTGGTGAATCTGAATACCAGAACTCGGATATGGTCTATTGTAGATTGTTAATCACAGAATCATGGACAATTATTCTGAAAGTAACCGCCCTTTTTAACGAACTAATGTGTGAACCTCGAAGTTAGATCCATGACTACCCGTTTGAAAAGTTATACTGTACAGATTATCGACTACTAGAATTAATAAGTGCTGTCTTTGTTGTGAAACTAATGTTAAAATTAGTTTCACAACTCGTTAAAATTTGTAATTTCTTATCTGCACCGAAGAGACATAAATTATCGAAATGCGTATATGCAGGAATTAAATTGACAATAACTTCGGCATTTTGTTATTTGTTGACTAAAAGCTAAAAATGATATTTTCGATTTTGCCTTATCTTCGTAACAAGGCAATAAGTACCTAATTATGACAATAATTTTGTAGTGCTTTTTAAGTTTTCAGTACTGTTGCGATTTGTGCGATAGTTACAGCCAATTGTGTTGAAGTATATAAACCGGGGACCATTAAATTCATAAACCATGTTAAAATGTATCATTGAGAGATTTTGTCCGGAGCAGAAAATTTAGAAAGATGTCTTACAAGTATGCACCAGTCGTAAAAACGCCCACAAAGACTCTGAAAAGATGAAAAAAACGAGAACTGCAAGAACACATATATTATGTGACTGTAACTATCTCAATTTTACTACATTTGTATGAGTGAAATTGTTTACCGACGTCTGACTGTATTCCATGCAGTTTATTATTTATGATCGTAATGTCGTGCTTTATGTTTTCCTTTGATGTAGTTATAATTTGATTGCTTTCTTTTTGTAATGTCGTCAACAAAGTTTTTCTCTTTAACGTATTGTTACATGTAACAACGTTAATATTGCGATTTTGCCGACATATTGTCAACACTGTTATTTCTTTGAATCCCTGATTTACAACGTTGACATACAGTTTGGTGTCAACATCGTTTACATTATGAACATACATGTATATCAAATTCCAGCTAAGATTTGTTATCGATTGATTGATTGATGTTTTACGCCAACTTTAGCAATATTTCAGCTATATTGTGGCGAGAACTGTTGAGTACATAAAATATCAGTATAAAACCATATAGTTTTATACATTCAAGTAAAAAACAAATGTGTAAAATGTTAAAAAAACTTAATTAGAAAAAAAATTGGTTTAACAGTAACAATATTAGAACAAGTTATAACTGTGTTCGCAAGCAAAACACAAAAGTCTCCCAAACGAACTCCCATATCGGATTTCTGGGCATTATAAAACCCCTTTTTAAAAAAAAATTGAGCAGGGGTTCCCGTTATAATTTACTGCATACATATAGTGGAAATCAAAACATATCACACAGCAGAAAACACGTTTTTCTCAAAATAATAGCTTTTTGGCGCGGTTTCCATGGCAACCAAATGCTCCATTATCCATAACAATGAATTTCATACTTTGTTTTAAAAAAAAACTGGGCAGGGGTTCCCCCTATAACCTAAATAATACACATAGCTGTAATGAAAATACAATTGTCAATAATAAATGCTTTTTCTCAAAATTTCAATTTTTTGTATGGTTTCCATGGCAACAGTACTAATTTAAAAATTATAGCATTTTGGCTTGGTTTCCATGGTAACCAAATGCTCCATTATCCATTACAATGAATTTCATACCTTGATTCATAAAAAATTTGGGCAGGGGTTCCCCTTATAACCTAAATAATACATAAAGCAGTAATGAAAATACAATTGTCAATAATAAATGCGTTTTCTCAAAATTTCAATTTTTTTGTATTGTTTCCATGGCAACAGTACTAATTTTGAAATTTCTTATTCTATGGGACCCTTTCTTACATGACAAACATCTTTCCTATGAAGTTTCATGGAGTTACAGTTACTAGTTTTCAAGATACAGTGAAAAAAAAATCAAAATTTCATTTTCCCATAGGGTTAACATGAGGACCCCACCCCTATTTGAGCCCCACAAAAGTACCCTTAATGAACCCCTATCTGAAATTTTTTTAAATGTTGCACAACTAGATATATGGGGCTAACATCCTACAAAGTTTGAAAGCTTTTGGTCAAATGGTCTCTCAGATCTGTTTCGGACAAGTTCACGCGGACGAGAATAAAGAAAGAATAATAATAAGAAACGCAACAGACTTAATTAGAAACTTGTTTAAAATTGATCCATTTAAATCTTACAAAATAAACTGATTGCTTTGAACGGTTTTGTCGCCTTCGACGTTTGTAAAATAAATAGGTCTTTAAGACAACCAGCAGAATAAAAATAACGCCTGATATCGGCAACATCTACAGATTCAATTAAACACATGTTGAATTGTATAAGGACAATTGCATGGAATACATTCAGGTCGATCATCACTGTTGAGAATAAAACTATGTGTTGTTCTAGTATGTCCAATACGACATCGGGTCAACACTACCTGTTTTTACAACAGGAACCGACCTGTTTACCGACGTCTGACTGTATTCCATGCAGTTTATTATTCATTTGCAGATCCCATTTGACCTGCCACAATTTTAAAATGTATTTACCGATTAAAGGCTTCATGTCAGTGTACGGTACTGGACAATCCGCCATCTCGTCATCGAAATACAGCAATAGAGTACCCAACAGGAACACCCAGTCTAGCCTGATTCAATTTCATTTTCATACATATATGTTGAACGAATTTAATTTTTTTGCATGCTCTGATGTGGTAGATATCTTAAACTTGTGGCGTTCAATTTTTTCCTATGAAACGATGGATTTATATTTTTTCTTCATATTAAATAATTTCGAATTGAATTCTCTTCGTTTTTATTTATTAGTTGAATGAATTAATGCTTATTTTGATGATTTCACTCGAGGACGAAACCACATAACTTATTCATAAAATGTATCAAACAATATCGTATTACTTTACAGCGATTTGAGAGTCCACTGCTTATCACGAAACTCGTCGTGATTATATGTACATGGAACAAAATACAGATCTACAAATACATGAAAGGTACGACACTTATTGTTGATCTTCATCTTGAAGTCATAATAAAGCTTTCTTGCAATTATGAGCAAACTCTTATACTTCATAACAAACTTAAAGGATTCAAGCCTTTTGCCACTACATGCGCAGAGTATTTCTATGACATTTGATAAATTCGACACATGTTTTTCATGAGCGTTCTATCCTTGTATTTACACTTTATAATGTATAATTTTACCATTCCAGATTATCCTCTCTCCAGTGAAATAAGACTGTTTCAAAGACCAAGAAATGGAAGGAACGTTTTAAGCTGAAATATAAACACGTCATTAGATTAACATGCTATAGGAGCAATGATGGAAAAAGGTGAAAATACAAGACTTTCAAAACGATTTACCAATCACTCAATCAGATCTACAACAATCCATGTACTTGATAACAACCAATTTCATTGATGATACATTACCTCGATCATCGGATATAAGTCAGACAATTCCAATGTGTGAACCTTGTCACTGTAATTTCTCTGACATGATAAATTTACAACAGGAACAGGAAGTAGTTGCCCCAGAAACCTGAAAATTGCTTTCACGCTACAATTTTGTTTCTTAATGACATTTGGTTGTAGACATCTTTCAGTTTCTCAACCAGCACACAATATCGATCTATTCGACCTGTTGACCTCGTCAAATTGTCTATCTTGATGACCACTTAGTCAATCTGTCGCTCACGTCATTTTGTCTACCTGGCCAACTTTAATCAGTTGACAGCCTGACAGTATCTTTAGGATAGTTTGCTCTACATTTCAAAGAATTTCCCACTCAAAAATCAACGTTCACTCTTTCCACAAACTAAGATGACCAAAAGGGCATTACAACACAATCTTCCATAGTTTCAATGACGATGCACAGGAGAATGTATCAACATCAAGACATATTATTTTGGTTTACTGTGGAATATTATCTTATTATGCCCGACACTTCTCGAATGTGCATCAAATACACATGAACTTATTACTAAATACTCACTACACCCGACCAATTGCTAGCCCTGAAACCCTGACCATTGTATTTGGTTGTTCGAGTAAACAGTAAGATTTAGAATTAATTACATGTAGATAAGAAAGACAACACGATAAGTCATACCAATACAAAGATGCAATTCTGACTTAATCACTTTTCTCACCTACAATGTAATCTATATTGTATGAAACAAGTTCTTTACAGTTAATCTCCCAAATGACTTGTCTGGACATATAATATGATAGTGCGTAAGAACTGCTTAATGTTGATCGAACCAATTGCAAATAGAAATTTTCAGGCCGATTTTTCTTATTGGAAATAAGAAGCTTTACCGGGATTTAAAATTTTTAAAATATCGTAAACCTCATCGACACCGACAACAACTTCATTAAGTATCTGATTTGGTTCGACATCGGCCGGTAGACTTGCGTTAGCGTAATCTAGTTCGGTCTGCATTACAAAGAAATTATTAAATTCATTTGCCTTTTCTGTATCGGAAAAAATCAAATTGTCGTTTTTTATCAGAGGAGGTATACCTGAACGAGACGATTTTATACCAGAAATCTGCGAAAAGACTTTCCACCACGTACCAGTTAATTGGTTCACGTCTGCTAATTTTGAAATAAGTTTTTGCTGATATTCCTCTCGTGACTTTCTTACATTTGACGTAACTTTGTTCCGGATTTGTTTGAATTTGGTCCAATCCGAAGGTCTATTTAGTCGTTTTGCCTTTTTATGCGCACGATTTTTTTTAGTTGGTTCTTGTCAATTAATTGACATTATATTAAAAAGATTTAAACGTAACTGCTTGAAAATATAGAAAATTGGGTTTTATTGATTCGCAATTCAATTATGTACATGTATAAGGGTTGGTCTACCTCAACTTTCAATCTTTGCTTTATATTACCAACATTTTGTAACCACTTTGTGTAAGCTGATTATGTTTGAGATCTTTGAGTACTGCATTTAAAGCTTCCTTAGAAATGCTTTTTCAAATGATGAATTGATAAATACAACTCTGGCAAATTTTCAAATATTTGTAAGCAAAATCCTCAAGTATATTGGAAGAACGTCATGTTTGAAAATGCAGAAGTGTTTACATCTACGATTTCGCCATAGTTTCTACGGAAATCGGCTGAAAAATACGATCTACGGTTTGTTCTGTTGAAACTACGACAATCAATAATCCAAGGCAAAAATTCGTTTTTTTATAAAAATCTTGAAAATAGATTTACCATGTGAAGTCTTCAAAGCACTTGAATGCGATGATCTTATTTGTTTGATGTAAAGCGTCTGAAAGATCTTGTCCGAAAAAGGAAAGCATGGCTTCTGCCATTAGAAAGGGGGTCCAGACGACAATAACAACTTCCCAGCCACCCCCAAATCTAACAAGAGAAGCCTGTCAAGAGACTTAAAAAGCACTACAGGGTATATTTTCAATGTTTGGGAGCCAAACCCATTTCTTTTGCCACATTTGTGATAGAGACTTCTCGTGTCGACATGGAGGAAAAAGATGACTCTTGGCAGTGTTGCAGACGGAGTTAAATAGTTTAAGGCTCAGTCATAAACCTGTTCAGTCATTTTGTTCAGTTTGCTATATATTGAGTTTTTTTCAATTTAAAATTATTCAAAAAGAACTTAATGTAGAATTTATACTCATCACTATATGTAAATGTGTTTTTACATGGTGCGTTTCAGTTTTAATTTCTCATTTGAAAAATCTTTATAAATTTGGTAGTTGCCAGTAAATCATACCAACAATAGAATTTGATGAGAGCTGTTCCAGCCAAGCATACATTGGATGGGGGAAGGCACTTACCACTCATAAATGCGAAAAAAGAGTACATATTATTTTTCTCCAAAACTACTGAGAACATTGCAAAACTACTGACAACTTGGTAAAAAAATACTGAGGTCATTGATATGGGGTATACAGGTCTGAAAATGCAACAATTTAGGTATATCAATCAACGCTAGATGGCAGCACAATCAAATTGGAAAAAACTAAGAATTTATGACCAAAGAAACATAACTCGAGTCAAAATCGAAAGAACACGCGCAAAAACTTTAAAGAATTTCATTTTTAACAGTAAATCCAAAAAAAAATCCATATGTCCGATTGTAATGAAACTTGAACTGCAGATATGTGAATTATAAATCTTTTATATGCTAGATGTGTTTTAGTGGGTTCCCAAGTTATCCTACTGAAACATTGTGGAGAAAGAACGTTTACGTTCTCAAATTAAATATTTACATATATCAAACACTTAATTATATTATTTCATAGAAAAATATCAATTACCACTGGGTCGATGCCACTGCTGGTGGACTGTTAGTCCCCGAGGGTATTCACCAGCCCAGTAGTCAGTACTTCGGTGCTGACCCGAAGGCCCATTATTTTTGGAACCTAACAATATCTAATTTTTTGTAAATTTTGTTGAAAACTAAGGAGTATCTCCCTCATGCAAAGCTCTGTCCTTAGCTGATTTTTGGCTTTTCATTTAGATCATATTGGTTATTTGTTCTCAATCAGTTTTTAAACATCTTTGAGTTTATGGACTTCCAAACATTTAGATTTTATCTGCACTGAAGAGACATAAGTTGTCGAAATGCGCAAATGCAGAAAATAAATTCACAGGAACTTCGGTATTTAGTTATTTGAAAGAAAAGGTCAGAGTTATCTAACCTGATTCTTTACTGATAAGCCTAGAGTGCAGGGGACAGTTTAATTGGCAAAATTGATTGACTGAGGACCGCGCTTTTCTTAAATTCTGTAATTCTGAATCCAATATTATATCTCCAAACAAGACTTAGTTTTAGCAAAATGTGCAATTAAAGTATCTCATAACAAGTAAAATCAAGCAACCAAAGCTGATTTGAAGAGTTGTTTTGGGCTTACAAGTTGAAATTTTAATTTTAAAAATGCCCCAAAATGGTGTACCGTACCCTGTTTCTGAGCAATATTGACATCATTTGTGCCAACACAGGGACACATCTGGGCTTTGGCTATTGATTGCGATATAAAATCCTGCAATAAACCACTTTAAACTCAGCTAACGACCACGATGATTTTGAGAAAGTGTCTAATGACTGGAGGCTGCCATTATTTGACTGGTATCCTAAGCCAAAAGATACAGTGATACGTACACAAGTTCCGGGAACCAGAACGGACTAATAACCTCAATCCAAACAGCAAATGTGTGTAAATGATTACAGAAATGACACGAAATTAGAAAGACAGCAAAGAAAACCCACTTTTTTAAATTATCAAATATGAAAATGGAACTTCCATATACCTGCACCTTCTTACTAATAATTTACGGAAGGGGGGGGGGGGGGGNGGGGGGCAGACAGAGGAAACTATCCCCTGCATCCTAAACAATCGCAATGGAAAAGGATAGAAATTTAGAAACATTCTTTTGGTGTAAGAAAATTATATTCTACCACTCTAAATCATCGAATAAATAACATCTATTTCCGTAAAATGTCCAATGATAAGTTCTTTTTTTATTTTTTAGAGGCTTTTCGTATATTTTGTCGACTTCATGACATTTCGATATGATGAATTTCTATATATATGTCATTCAAAAACAGCAAAAAAAACTTTGTTCGCCGAGTTCCTTTTAGGTCAAAACATGAAAATATGATACTTCCCAAAAATTTTCCTTCAGCAACCCTTACAATTTCTCGAAAACAATGGGAATTCCTTTGTGATGTTCCAGTTGTCAGCGTCTTGTTTCGGGAAACATTGAAAAACGTTTGCACAAGCTATTATCTCCCCTGAAAATATTTGGTGCACCTTTAAGGTTTTGTTTTCCTTATTTCAAATGTTATATTCATTATGATCTTCTTATGGGGTAAGCTATCATAAGATCTTGGGAATTCAATCTGTAATATTATATCATATATATACGTTAAGGTATTCTGAAAATAGACTTGCAGGTAGTTGATTATTGAGAAAAAAAATAAGAAGAAGAAACGGAGCGAACACAATATGTCTCTACTTTGTACTTTTCATTTCCATATCTATTGAAGGCTGGATATTACAAACAAAAGACAACAGTCAACACCTATAATGGCCGAAAACTACATTCCCAGGTGAATTGCATTAGAATTGCATTAGAAAAACACAAATGAAAGACAAGAGACAAAAAGAAAATAATAATAATAACTAGGGATGGACAGACTTAGTACCGACACTAGCAAAAGGCAGAGGTAGGTTAAAACCGGTTTATTGTTGCCCAAAACCTCCTCTTTCCCTATAGTATAAGAAAGATACGAAATTTACTGTTTTTTGTATTCATCATGAGTTTTATCTTTCTTTCCCATACACAAATATATGTTCATTTCCAACATCAGATGCAATAGATTTCATTTAATGTGTTGTTACTTTCAATATATACTACTTTATTAACTCTGTTATGACAAAGATATGAGAAATTAATCAAGTTGCTATGTTATTATTTCAAGCATAATTTTTGATTTATGATTGGGAAAAGCTAGAAACATACACGATCTTTTACACCGAATTTTATTATTTCATCTTCCAACGTAAGGACTACATGTTGAAGAAAGATAATTACTTTCCACTTTTTAGAATGAAAAAAATGACAGATTTATGTTTTCAGCGTGAGTTTCGTATCTATACATATTTGAATATTGATATCAAAGTTTGAATGTCATCTCTGCACTATTTGTTCATGTGACATTTTTGTTTTAAGTAGGGTATTTCATCTTGTTTAAACATATTTATTCAATAACGAAATACAGTCCATAAAATGCATTTATAAATTACAAAAATTAAGTACATTGAATTATAGATTATCCGTTGTTCTAGAAAATGTCGAACTATCTTCTTTTCTTAATATCGAGTTCATTTGTAGTCGATGCTTATAAATGTATTCCAAAGAAGACATATGTTAACAGTGCGATGAGAAATGGGAAGCAAAAAAAATTAAGTGTGTTTAATGACGGAAGTATTTTGCAAAAATATATTTTAGGAAAGTATGACATGTATATTACATCTAAAGAGAAGAAAAAACAAAAAATTTACGATATCAAACAAATGTTGAAGGAAAATAAAGTGTGGAATAGATTAGCATTTACGATTACATACAAACAGAAATCTGAAGAACTTCAGATATTTTAAAAACAATTAATCTGCACAAATAAAACAAGTGTTTGAGACGTGCATCGCAAGAAAAAATTACTCCCGTTTTTAAGTACAAAGCGAAACACCCCGGCCACCCATCGATCCAAATCACGGCCAAATGATGTGACTGAAAAAGGTTAAGAGGAACTTCCGCTTGTGAATTGAAGGAACGAAAAGTGGCAATTTCACAAGGAAGGCCATTCATAAACGGTCACGCAATAACTTTCTTAATCGAAAATGAAAAATCTAAGAATGTTATCATACCCTTTTAAGGTTTCCCAATGACATATTCAAAGCGTTTATTTATCTGTAATGAAATGGGAGACCAGAACGTTTGTCAGTCGGCGGTCGCGGCGTTTCATGAAGATAACATAGAATGTAAATGAATTTTTAGGGTACCTATACGAGTTTTTTAGCTAGTGTTGTATTCAAAAGTTCCTAATTTGACGTGAAAATTCTTATATTATATAGATTATTACCACGTATTTGAGAAATCAACACACTCAGAACATTTGTTCAATGCTGTGAATTCGAAGCACCCGTTGTGACTTGGAGGGAGTAGTTATTACTTTGAGATTTTACATTACTCGCAAATTCCCCTTGTTTGTTATGTAACAGATTTCTAACTAAAAAACTTTGCCTTAACTTGTCGCCTATATCTCTTGAAAATATAACATTTTATAATGTTTTGTAATAGAAGTAATCTCTTTATGATCATGTATTATCGCTATAAGAGTAATGATAAGTAAATACAAATATACCAAAGATGCATAAATAACAGTAAAATTTGTTATGCTGTACACGTGTTTAAAAGAGAAACCTTTCATCAGCAGCATTAAAATAAGCCATAATCCAAAACTTGTCAAAAAGAAGTACTCATTACCAAGAATATCGAAATACAGCGTTCGTTGCACTACCAATTGATTTTTTCTATTTCGCTGTATGTTACCCCTATTGGTCTCTTAATATACATTTAATTATTATGCCGATAACAATACCGAGAGACAAACAAGATGCGTTTCTATCCATGATTAGTGTAAAAATACGAGTGAGTAACCCGCTTACTAGTACATGTAATTGTTGTAAAACACAATTCCAAAATTACTGTAAATTTTGTTTCTTCATATGGCAATTTCGACAAGTTATTCGTCTTCAGTCTAGATCAAATTGAAACATTTGGAATACCAAACTAAGTTAAGTATGGTGCTTTGGAAGAGGAAGATTTAGCAAAATTTTCTCAAATTTTGATACTACAAGTTTCCAAATAAAATTGATTTTCTGGTCGGTACAGATGTACTGACTACTAGGTTGGTGAATAATCTCGGTGACTAACAGTCCAACAGCAGAGGCATCAGCCCAGTGATAATGAAAAACACAATAACGAAATTACACTATCTTCAGTTTCTGCATATGACCATTTCGACAACTAATGTCTCTTCAGTGCAGATCAACTAAAAAAATGCAACACCATTACCAAAACATTGTAACAACTGATAGAGAAAAACAACCAAAAAGATTGTAAAGAATGTGACAATCCCAGATCTATTTATGCAAATACTGAGTAAAAAGTTTACTTTCCAAAGTTGAGACTGTGGATTATACAGCCAGTAGCCGAAACCTTCCTATACAATAGAGTAAGAATAAAAATTGTTTGATGCCTTGAACAATAACTTGAGCTCAATAGCTCTTTGAAAGCCTGGAGCTCATGTATGTAGAGCCCCACACCAGTATGTGGAGCCTGATGCTGTATTTTTGTAGCCTGGAACTTTGTGTTCGAGTCCGGAGTCCTAGTGTTGGAGCCAAATATACCTATATGTACAAAAGACTGAATCAGGGGCTAAGAATCCGTTTTTTTCTCGGCACTGTCCATATAAAGAAAACCCAGTTTTCTGTCATATTGACAGCTTTTCCTTGTAAAACGCTTTTAAAGAAAAACTGAAGCGTTTCTAGCAAAATTTATACTATTACGGGCTTCACAGGGGATAAAAGTACGACTCAGAAGATGTAAAACACAGGCAGGGAATCCGTATACCATATGAAGATTCCCACTAAGTGTCTCGAGAGTGCAATAGGGGTTTCCGCCGTGACGTCACAGGCTCGAAAAATTTACCTTGTTTTGGCAAGAAATCGTCACTGATTAGGGTTATAAAATTGTCATTTTCAATTAACTAGTAAGAATTTGTTATTTGAGATAAATTGATAATTCCTTTTGATTTAAAGTATGGAATGTTTGCAATTTTACAAGATGTAAAAATTTTCAGCCTTTTATTTTCAATACATATAAAATTAGCGTATTTTGTAAACCATATGAATTTTCGAAACTCTCACAAATTTGAAATGCACATGAAAATATATTTGCCGATTTTTTTTCAAAAAAGTAAATCAGTAGAAAAAATATGAATAACCCAATGTTTAACATCCATTTTACAGATCCCAAATCGTGCATATAATAAAAAAAAGTTATTAAAGATCAAAAATTCTATCCCGATGCTTTATAGTGGTAATTATTCCGCTTTGCCAACCAAAAATGCTAATTTGCATATGTAAATTAAATTAGATTTTGTGACATCATTCATTGAATTCGCGGAAACTCCTATATTATACTCAACAAGGAATAATGTTCCTCATTATTCTTATTATTATACAGCAAAGATAAAATATGTGTTCATTTTGGGAAAATTGATTTTAAATGACGTCATAAAATTAAGTTCACTAGTGCAATAAAAGAGATAACTTAATGTTTTGGCATTCGCTTTGGTATCAGCCTTATATCCTCGTATCAAGCCCTAGTCCAGGGCTGCTATGGATTGATAGATGTCGCATGAAAAATGTTTAGAATAACATGTAATAACCTACATGTACATGCATGTGTGTCACATATTTATTGCTTAAACTAAAATACATTGGTAAACGAATACCGCAGCAAGTACGAGGAAACGGGGGAAATTCTAAAATAATAAATCCAAAATCACGGCAATTCACATCCAACACGAATTTAAACAGCATGACAAAGACAAAACAAACAAGAACGCCATACAACTTGATCACTAGCAGTGTGATCCCCTATAAAAACTGAGGTATCATCAGGTGCCCCGGAATGGTAAGCATGATCTGCTCCATTCCGGTAACAAACTCTTGATCTACCCAAAAATATGCGTTCTCATTTGTGAAATAATTTGTGAAATGCAAAATAATTAGGAAATAAAAAAGACAAACAAAACTTCAAAGAGTACACGTATTCTGTACTATTTACATTTAGATAGCTCCCTGCATACCAATCAAATCAAATCATTTGGAAAACCAATGACTGAATGATATATGAAAGCTGCTAGAATACATAAAACCCAAATATATTCAAAATAAATATAGGCGACAAGAATATATCACAACATTAAGGCATATTATCTCAAGGTTCATGACAAAACTGAGAGGATGACCTAAGTTCTTTTTGCTAATGTTAATGCCTCCAAGTCATAACTAGTTTCTCCAATTTAAATGGATCAATTTTAAACAAGTTTCTAATTTCTAATATTGTTATTGTTAAACCAAAAATTACTATTATGTTTTTTAACATTTTACACATCTGTTTTACTTGTATAAAGCTATATGGTTTTATATTAATATTTTATGTATTTATTAAAATTGTTCAATAAACCCAACAGTTCTCGCCACAATATAGCTGAAATATTGCTGAAGTTGGCGTAAAACATCAATCAATCAATCAATCAATCCAAGTTACAACGGGTCCCTCAAATTCACAACATTGTACAAATGTTGTGCGTTTGTTGATTTCTCAAATACGTGGGTTTAATTTATATTATATAAGTGTTTTCACATCAAATTAGGACCTTTTGAATACAACACCAGATAATTAACTGAAAATTAAGTTTACAGCTTATGTCATCTTCAAGAAACGCCGCGACCGTCGACTGCCAAAAGTTCTAGTGCTTTCATTCCAAAACAGATAAACAAACGCTTTCAATATGTCATTGGGAAACCTTTAAAGGGAATGATTACATTCTTAGATTCTTTTTCGATTTAGAAACATTACAACTCATTATTATAAAGCTCCAGTCCAAATTTGAAATCATTCCCTCTTAGTATAGAAGCCAAATAAACTGTGACGAAAAATATTCATCCATTATAGGTTATTGTTAAAGTTCAACATATCGACAAACAATCGGTTATACGGCACGCCTCAAAATAGTTTACACATTACAACTCATAGTTATAAAGCTCCAGACCAAATCTGAAATCATTCCCACTCATACAACTCAAGTAAGTTGAGACGAAAATAGCTTACATGTTACAACTCATCAGCTTACACATTGCAATTCATCATAATCAAGCTTCTAACCAAATATGAAATCATTCCAACGAAAACAAGCTAAGAAAAGTGTGACAAATATTCTTCATCCATAGTGTGTTATAGTAAAACGTCAACATATTGGCAAACAGGAATTAGCAACACGACAGACCCGAAAATTGCTTACACGTTACAACTCATCATAATCAAGCTCCTTATGAAATCATTCCAACATATACAAGCTGAGAAAATTGTTACCAAAGTTTCTCATCATAGTGTGTTATAGTAAAACTTCAACATATCGGCAAACATGAAGTATTAACACATCAGACCCGAAAATAGCTTACACGTTACAACTCATCAAATCAAGCTTCTGACCAAATTTGAAATCATTCCAACATATACAATCTGAGAAAAATGCGACCAAAAATGTGTGACGGACAGACGGACACCGCCATCACTATATACCCGCCGCTTTTTCAAAAGGAAAATTCCTTCATCGGTTTGAAAGGACGGGTTGCTATAAGATCCTAATTTGGACCATGATTTATTCAGAATATTAAGTTTGAAAAATATTGCATATCATACAGTGTTTTAAACTTATTGTATGAAGCAACATATTGCTGAAATTTTGAAGACCAGACTATTGTAATAAACGGGTCCGTGGTCTTCGACGTAGGGTACCCTCTACATTATTTAGCATTGAGTCTATAGAAAATGTGTTTACGGTGGTCCTATAAAATTTGAAAATCATGTTGACCCAACCTCTGAACCAAAACGAGTCTTTAATGGTAGAAGTTACATAAAATAAGTATTAAAATAAAAAAAAAGTAATGTTGGTTCACAGGGTGGATCAGGGTTTAGTTTCGAAAAACCTGCTAGAATCGGTGTTAAAAGGCGATAACGCTAATCTTAAAGATGACAGGATCCGTTAAAAAAGTGTGGTTGCTCTTTATATTGTCTTTCTCCTAAGAAAAATATGAAATGCCTTTATGTTTAAATATTTTAGACGTGTTTATATTATATTTTGCTCATTTATTCATATTTCTAGCTTAGTTTAACTCAGAAAATTCCTTGATATTTGCTGATTTGTGATGTTTTTACTATTTTTGAAATGTTTGTACATAAAAAAATTATAACGGCCTCACCACAAAGTAGCCGACGCTCTATAGAATTCACTCTGTCCATCAATTTTCGTCCGTATGTCCGTGGGTACATCCGTCTGTTCGTCCGTCTATCCGTCAGTCTTTCCGTAATAAAGTCGTGTCCGGGCTATAACTTTTTTCTTTTGAGATAGGCTTTTGATATTTGCATGTAATTAGATCACTTCAAGACGATATGAACCATGAACGGTAACCTTTGACCTTGACCTTAGTCTTCAAGGTAAGATTATGGCTTTTTTTAATGACAAATCATGTCAGGGCTATATTTTTTTTTTAGTTTTGAGAAAGACTTTTGATATTTTGCATGTAGACAGATTACTTAAAACAATATGTCATCAACCATGATTTTTTACCTTTGTCTTCAAGCTCAGATTATTGTCTTTCTAACGACAAGTTGTGTCTGAGCTAAATTTTTTTTGTGTTTTGAAATAGGCTTTTGATATTTTGCATGAAGATAGATCACTTAAAGAAAATGCGTCGGGAACCATGATTTGTGACCTTTGATCTTGACCTTTATCTTCAAGATCAGATTATTGCTTTTCAAGTGACAAGTTGTGTCCGGACTATACTTTTTTGTCTTTTGAGATGGGCTTTTGATATTTTGTATGTAGATATTTCACTTCAAAATGATGTTTAATGAACGGTATTGTTGAACTTTGACCTGACTTTTTTGGTCAGTTCTTAATGATAAGTCAGGTCCAGGCTTTTACTTTTTCATCTTTTGTGGTATTCTTTTAATATTTAATATGAAAGTAGATCGGGCCATGTACCATGGTCATTACCCTTGACCTTGAATTTCGTTCTCAAGGTCAGATTACTGCTTTCCTCATGACAAAGTCTTATACAGGTATATCTTTTTATGTCTTTTGAGACGGGCGTTTGTATTTGACATGAAGATTGATCATTTCAAGTCAAAAGGTTGTATATCAATCTTGGTTGCCCTTGATTTTTCGTCAAGCTTTTTCTGCAATCATAACTGATACTAACTTAAAATTATTTCTCAAGCCATGTATTGTCATTCCATATTGTGGAATATATTTTCACACATATGAGTATTACATTATGTTTAAGTTTTGATGATTATATTATTGTGTCCATACTTATGTTGAGTCAACACTTGTACTGTGTCAACACCTGTATTGTGTCAACTTCTTTAACAAAGGAAACTTTCCTTAGACGTACTTATAGGGAAAGCTAGCGTTCTTAAAATGTATTTTACTTCAATAATTTGTAACTTGCAAACATCGGTCCATATATGATAATTTTTTTTATTTAAATCTATTGATTTCTGTATTCATTTTGATAAATATGAATATTCATTTTGATAAATATGAATATTTAATTGTCTGTTAGCAATTTCAAACTCAAACATCTGTAGAAATTATCATTCAACTTTATGTTGAACGCGTTAGTAGTTTCGAGGTGTTAAATTTCCCAAATTGGACCACCATATTGAAAATGGCTGTCACGTGATCAAGTCACGTGATATTGATTTCATATGATAACCAGTGTATGCCCTATATATATTTGGCAGTTCAGAAAAAAAAGTATGTTAGTCAGATATTTTATGGGTTGAAAAACGGCCTTAAAGCAACCCCTACTTTAAAAATTAAGATACATAGAAAGAGTCTTTCTACTGCAGGCAACATGGTGTTTCTCCACAAAGTTTGCCTTGGTTCGCAACAGGGCTTTCCGTATTAAGATCTGAATACCCTTTGTAGGCAGGGCAAATCTCCCACCAAATAGGCACTAGACTGTAGATAGAACCCCTAAATACCGATATAGATCGCATCCATTGACAATGACTAATCAGTTGCTTACTTAAACCGAGTACGTCTGAAGATCAGTTTGCTTCCTTTGTATTATTTTCTGTACCTGCATGTATACAAAAACTCCTGAAAAATTTTACTTTGAGAGGGTCAACTTAAATGCACTCCATATGAAATACACAGGCATGACAACATCAGCTCCTACATGGGACTGACATGTATTCAACAGCCTGTCTATACTAATCGAAAGAATTTGATTGGGAACGGCAATGTTCTCATTGGAAACGCGACCACATTTGTTAAGAAAAAAAATCAGACATTTGATTTTGTTAAATGCATTTCTACCGTGTTTTTGCAAATAAAATAAGATTTTTTTTCTCACACGGGGCACGTAATTCAAATAAAATCAAGTAGACATTTACATATAACAATTTTACATTAAATTAGTTCCGCCGTGCGCGGTCCCGGCTGAAGAATAGGCCCGCAGCATCCTCTGAGCTTGGAGTATGAGCCATCCTAACAGAGGACCCCGAGGGAACCCCGGGATATAGAAATAGGACCCATTCCGTGGTTGTGCGGGATTAATAAATACACAACCCATCTTTCGGATGGGATGTAAACTCAGGTCCACGTGTTGGAAGAAATGCCACGCTTCCTGCACGTTAAAGAACCCTTGTAGCAAGCTCTTTTTGGGGTGGTCCGTAGGTGATCGGCTACAAGGCTAAATTCCCCGCCCTTAACGATTTCACCTACTTTTCCAGTGGCAGTCAGAATTTCCCGTCCCATGGCCCTTTCCATACCCTAAAGTGATTATTTATTAACAAACATGTTCTCGTCTTGATATAGCTGAAATATTGCTGAGTAGACGTTAAACAATATTCAATCAATCAATCATTAAATTAGTTTTTTTTATATAGCCTTTCGACAACTTCTGTCTCTTCAGTGCAGATAAAATCTAAACATTTGGAAAACCAAACCTTGCGTGTATGTTAAATTGGAAATAATATTATTTTTATAATATCTGTAAATCTTTCGAACAAAATAAATCTTTACTTTTGAACATTTTCTTTTTACGTTGCAATTTACATGTCACTGAAATACAGTCTATGAATAGCTCGACTAATAACACTAGTTGTATATTTACAATTTGTTGTTAGAATATTAATTAATGCTGGTTTTATTACAATTACAAGAATACTCTAGAGTTTTATTTAATCTCTTCAATATCAGGTGAATTCATCTGTTGAAGTGTTTTTAAAAGTCAATTATATAACAATTACGATCAAAAATTACTGTACTTAAGTGTAGTATATATTTGATTTTGTTGTCAAGTTTGTAGGAAAAAAGGTTTAAATCCCAGCTCTTTTGTTCTAGCAAGAGTGATCTGAGTCCGATCAACAATCCCCAATCCGATCCCCAACAATCTCACCTCAGATAGAACATATTTTATGTTAGGATAGGATGTTTTTACTGTTTTTTATTATTATCTATTTTTGTCAAGGCCAAACTTTTGAGAAATGTTCAGTTTTTGACTTAATATATGTTTTACTATCCAAAAAATTTTCAAAGATAAAGGTTTTAAAACCTTGAAAAATTCCATTGTCCATAGTAGGATTCGAACAAGGTTGCTCCTTACTAGACTTTTACCTTACCTATTACATCATTGGGATTACCGTGTTAAAAATCGTATGTAAAGAATCGTTCTGGGGCACAATAAGGATATATATTGTTATTATAATTATAGTATGAATATTTATTTCATTACATTATATGCAATGCATGGAAATAACTTTAAAGAATACATATCGATTTTCCTTCACTAAATATAATAGCTCGGATGTAAATTAGTTATCACACTTGGACATGGTGCGTCTGCATATAAGCTGAACTTATACTTACACCCCGGGTCCTTTGTTTCACTCAGGTGTATATTATATTATTTGGAAACTTTATGTCATACAATGGAATATGATCGCTGGGGCTTGACAGGGACGGTCAGATACCCCGTCACACCCTGTGATCACAGACAATTGTTTGACGGAACGTTTTGTGGGGAGTTCGGCGTATTGCCAACAGCATCAAAGATTACGATTTTTTGTGACAACTTATCATGCACTCATGTTCTCCATAACTATTGATTGTGTGCATTCTTGATAAGAATCAATTCAACATTTTAGAGGGGTGGACAGGGGTGCCATTCTCCCTTCTCCTGCCCCTCTCTTTCTCCCGCCCCTGCAGCTTCTCCCATACCATCTTTCTCCCAGTCTATCTTTACCCTGTACGCCCCCTCATTTTAAGGTAATAAAATCAAATTGACTTTTTTTCGAAATATGAATCATAATTCTTAAATATTGATTATGAAAAAAAGGTCAATTCTACTTGAGCGTTTTGATACCACATGAAGACAAAATATCTCATAATAATCCTAATTATCTGAGAATCCTTCATAATTATGATATATTATTTCATAATTATGAGATATTATCACATAATTATGAGATAATTATCTCATAATTTTGAGATAATTATCTCATATTTTTGAGATATTATCTCATAAATACGAGATAATTATCTCAAAATTATGAGATACTGATTCATAATAATGATATCTTATCTTATAAATATGAGATATTATTTCATAATTACGAGGTAGTATCTCATAATTATGAATTAATATTATATATATATTATATACAATATTTCATAATCATGAGATAATATCTCTCAATTATGAAATAGTATCTCCTAGATTGATTGATTAATTGATTGATGTTTTACGTCTTATTTGGCTATATTGTACCTCATATTTACGAGATATTTTTTTTTCTTTATGTGGTATCAATGCTATTTTGTACAGTTCCAAGCTTAAATTGTGATTGTTTCCATTTACCGGTATGATTCGCTCGAAAATTGTTTCGAATATTATTCCATTTACGAGATGCTACATATAAGTAATGAATCGTTTTATAGCTAACAAGTTCACACATGGGGTCATTGCATTTATATCATTATAAAGGAAACGCGAAGCACATGACACTTTGAACAAGGGTACTTTTAGACACGGACAGATACCAAGAAAATGTGTTCAGCATATTTAAGTGTCATATTGCTAATATTTCCCGTCCCATCCCAACCTTATTGGATGTGAAATGCTACGGGCTATGCTAAAATCTGCGACTTTCTGGGAAGCTAACACCATTTTGAAATAAAAAAATGCACCCCTTTGGCCCGTTATAGATTGAAAATGGGGAGATATCCATGAAAATACAAGAAACCCCATTAAAAAATTTAGAATTGATATCTTAACAATATTTTCACCTTATGACTATGTCATAGTATCATTAAAAATTAAATTACTGAGAATCACATTTATTAATGTTTTTTCATCCGCAGTCCCAGGACAAGAAAAAATATAAATTGAATTGCAATCAAACTATAAATTTATAAAACAATGAATTTTTTAAATTCATCTTAAGAAATGTGATGTTTATCCTTTGAAATTCTTTCAAAATCTTATACATTAATTTCTATAGACGATTGTGCCATACTTCAAAAATTTTGCCGCCATATTTAATATTTAAAAAAAAATTCCAGGCAATGTATTAGTAGGAGAAAAAAATCATATCGTGGAAAATAGCCAATACCTTAAAGTACTGTTCACAACAGATATACTGCTACATAGGGTCATCTTTTCACGGTGCAAATGTATTTGAATGGAGCTATATATTTTAGTCAATATTTTGTTAAAGCTCTGTTCAAACGTTGTTCATTTATTGGAAAAGGGCTTGTCTTAATCCAAGCCTGATCCTACTCCAACCGGACAAACCTCTTACTACAAGGCATATCAATTCATGATGATATAGAACCCCCCCAGATATATCAAATGTTGAAATTTTAAATGGGTACAATATATTTGAAAATCATAAGTTTCAAGTTCTCCCTCCCTCATAAGATATTATAACTATATGACCTGCATTTACACTTTTCTTCAAACGTATTTTTCTAAATGATTAAAGGAACAAACATAATTTTATACTTACAATATTTTGAAGAAAGACGACCAATTTGGTAAGCTTAATTTCTGCCATATAATTTCGGAATAAAACTATACTGATGTATAAATCACAGTCTATATTTTATCTTCTTATTCACTGTATATACACACATTGAAATATTTCGATAAATGACAAACAAATCCATTTTGTTAACCTTTTTATATTTGTCTCACTCATTACTGATTTGTCCTTTGAACTCACTGGTCTTTTCATACGGCTTACTCGACTTGTTTGTGTAGTTTTATACATCAATGAACTCGATGTCTACGTGACATGATTGACATTTAAAATACACCAGATCAGTGTGTCCATTGTTTGCTTGAGAAGAACTCAGTCATGAAAGGTATCCAACAGGGTTTTATAGTAAAAGGTACATTTGATAAAGATTATATAATATGTTTTGGGGTTTTTATATTTCTTGAGTGTTTTCTTATTTTTCCCTTTACCTTGGGTGTAAGTTAGTTATACCCCCCGGTATACGGCGTTTCTGGAAAAAGAAACCCCTCCGGCCTCCGGATATAACTATAGGGCGAGGACATTGCATGGCAGGGCCCTTTTAATAATGTTTTCTGTAAAAGTTATCACACGAGGACGCTGTGTGTCTGTAATAGTTATACCAGGAGGTAAAGGCGTTTCTGGAAAAGAAACAGAAACGCCTTTACCTCATGGTATAACTATTACAGACACACAGCGTCCTCGTGTGATAACTTTTACAGAAAACATTATTAAAAGGGCCCTGCCATGCAATGTCCTCGCCCTATAGTTATATCAAAGCTGTATTATTCTAACTAAAGGTTATCTGAGCCGGATCATCCTAGCTGGAACAAAGGCTTTTGTTAAATAAAAAAAAAGAGTTTAACTAACAATTGGGCTTAAATAACAATAGAGCTATTTATAAAAAATAATGTGTTGTTGACAATAAATTTCTTTAAAATGTTTCAATTTTGGAAAAGGTGTGGAGGAGAGAAAATGATTTAATTGTAAAATAAAGAAGTGTGATGGTCCTGCCCAAGGAAATATATATAATTAACATGGTATATTCTAACTCTGTCCTTTGTTAGCTCATAATTAAAGTTTTAATGAGAAAGAGAATTTGTCAGAGGACAACAAAGCTCAGCAGGATAAGGGTGACCTCCATGCACAATAAATATGAAAGTTATATATTTCCATATGTGTTAATGTCACAATTTCAAATCATTTCCTCCGGTACTGGCCAGGAAATCTTCCACAAAAATTTGGTATTTAATTAAAAATTAAAGTACAGGCAATCAGAAAGTGGAGGCCCCTAAACTTTAAATTCGCTTACACAATACAACTCCTCATTTCCAAGCTAATTGCAAATAATTCCCATAATTACAAGTTAAAAATTGGATAACAGAAAACACCTACAATGGCTGAAAATTATAATTACATGAAACAATTTGCAAGGGAACTACACAAGAAAAACACGTATAAGACAAAAGACAAACGTAGACAACGATAAGAACTCGAGAGAGCCGGACTTGGTACCGGCACTAGCAAAAGACAGCTGTAGGGTTAAACCGGTTATGGGTACCCAAACCTCCCCTTTATCTGTCCCGTTTCTCTAAAGTATAAAAACATACGAATAAAGCCAAATACAGGTAGACTTCTAACTCCATGACCACAATATTGAAAGGAGAGAAAAAGACAGTACGTAATTTTGAAAGATGGGTTAAGGGGTCCTCGCCGCTAAACTGTCGGCTAGCTCAAGGAGCCTAGTCTGCTGGTAGAACACTGTCGCACTACGGAAGAAAAATCAAACTCAAAACTTCCGGAAGGGTTTGGTCAAGAATCATCATAAATTTCAGTAGACATCGGCAGTATCAGTGAGAGGCCAGTATGTGTGCAAAATTCTCAGGTCATTAGGTCTCAAAGCTAATTTAACGGATGTAAGCAGAATATCTTGCCGATATCCCCTATTACATAAAGAATGTAAGCCAAGATATCTTTGACAGACAGAGGGATGGGCAGGCAAAGTGAAAACTATAGGGCAACCACATCTTGATGTCGGCCCTCATAAGGATATGCAAAGGGACGGGTGTTTGTTTCGTATACATTCTTTTCCTGTTTATCATTGTCGAACTTCTAAATTTGGTGTTTAGGTTGAAACAATTTCCCTTTTCTATTCAGAGCAAGCCCTATAATTTGAGTTCTGCTAATTAATATTGTATCTTGTTGATCATATTTTGGTATTTAATATTAGCTAGCTGTGCCCAGAGACATAAATTGTAGAAATAACAATGTCATTTACATTCTTGAGGCATAACAATTACCTATCTTCTTGGGGTTTTATTTTATATTTTATCATTATAATATAATTCAATCCTTGTAACTTTAATGACATGAGTAAAGTAATGAAAATTGACTGTAACATTAGAGTTGTTGAACACAAAAGACATGGGTGCTTGCTTAGCAGTGAAACCTGTCTAAACCGAACCCCTCTGGGACTGAAGATTTTCTTCAGTTTATACAGGTGTTCGGTTTACACAGGTTCAAAATATAAAGAAATTGATAGACAAGGTCTTCACATTGTGTCTGGTTTACACAGGTTTTCGGTTTAGTCAGGGTTCGGTTTAGACAAGTTTCACTCTACTTGCTTTCTCTTACGAATGTTAAAAGCAGAGAATGGTTTTCAGAGGAGTTGTGGGCATCATCTTTTAGTTTTTGTCATCATTTAGTTGAAGAATTTCGGAAATGTTTCGCTTCTGTTGTTGGTTAGATCTACTGTAAGCCAAATTGCGTTACTTCTGTGTCCAGACTTCTCTCGAACAAGTTGTTCAGAAAAGTCTACTAACAGTTGTTGCCCGAAGACTGTGGTTGGTGAAATAACTTTCTATTCCCGCATCTTTCATAATGTTTTTACTATATTCTTTTTTAACAGGTTGTTTAATGAACCAAAAATTACTTATACATTTCCCTGATAGTGACTGTAGTAGAATGCCGTCTTCGTATACGTTCAGTAGGAATGTTTCTTAAATACAATTTAAACAAATTGATCAAACATCTTACTGGTGGACTTTTTTTTTGAAGGCTTTGGCAGAATGTGGCTCAGTTTTTCTATGTTTTAATCCATCCCTGTATGTTTTGGTAATGGAATCTGTATACTGCAACACCTCATTATTTCCACTGTCTTTGACAATTTGAAATATTCAAAGGACAAAGATCTGTTGGTCATCACCACCCTTAAGCCAAAATTCACACCAATTAATAACAGTAAGGTCTGTAGTAACTTTTGCGGTGTATCTGACATTTTTTGTACAGGGTTTCTTCTATTTCTAAGGTGATTTCTTTCTTGAAAAGCCCGACACCTGCTTGAACCTTTTTTCTCATAGCATAGTATTACTGATGCAATTGTGGATGCTTTTCAAGGATGAGTGGCAGTAAGACCCATTTTTGGCCCAAAATTTATCATGAAACTAAAACTAAGCATAGAGATGTCTGATCTTCCTGAAATTGAACAAATACATGGCTTAACGATAATTATAAGGTGTTTTCCATATCAGTTTGATTCTCATGCCAAAAAGTTAACTCAAAAGCTATAATTTTAGGAAATCGTCAGAATTTCATTGATTTTTGCTAATCTTCACGCAGTTTTGTGTGGGTTGTTCCGAATAACAACTTCAATGTGGTGAAAATAAGGAAAATGATGAAATACATTATTTCTGAAAGTTTGAAGTTGTTGTTTGCATGCGCCCTATGTTAACTAAAGGAAAATTTGCACCGAGAACATTCAAAACTGCATATTTTCTTTTTTTTCCAAAAGACAGCTCCTTGTGATGTCACAATAACATCAAAATGAAATGATTTTGTATTATTTGATGTTTTTATTTTGTAGCCACATTAAAATTAGTTTTTCCCATGAATATCGCACTATTTTTAACAGCTTCGTGTTTTGGCCAACATATGGATCTTATGGCCACTCATCCTTTCTTATCAGACATCAATGCAACACATCTTCCATTAATTTCAAAGAATTTTACCAATGCACAAGCTACAGAAAATATGGTATCCGCTTTATAATGCTTTCCATCTTGTCATTTTACAGATGTAAAGAAAGCTAGAAAGACAGAATACATCGGCAAACGACTACCGAAGCAAGAACGAGGAAAGGGGGGATTCTAAAATCGTACATCCAAAATCACGGCAATTCACATCCAACACGAACTGAGACAGTATGACAAAGACAAAACAAATGAACCAAAGAAAAAGGGTTATCATCGGTCACTTCAAGAAGACTTTTTTTTCAATTTTTTTTATTGCAGGGTCCAAATTTTGCGTAACAGCAACTAATTTCCAACTTTCATATATTAAAATTTTGGCCCAAAGCGCCTTCCTTTTGTTGAACATGAATGTTAATTTCATCCGCCAGATCAGTTTCAGTCATGAAGATAAATCTTCCATTTGGATTTGTTTGTTTTTGTGCTGAAATGAAAAATATTTGAAAGTTTAAATATATTTATACATGATTGTTTTGAATGTGGCGAAGGAAAAGGGTAAAACATCCCATATTTTAATTTCTGTCATTTGACTCTGAAGAATTTTGCTGCCGACGCCCTTTTCCCAACTCAATTTCTTTTTGCGGTCCTATAACAGTATACATTGTATAATGCTTGAAATTTAGTATGGAACACATACACATGTCATAAAGATGCGCACATTAGGCCATAATAAAATAATTCTTAAATTCTCATCCATTTTTTCTCAAAATTTGGGGCAGACGAACGAATTTTATTTTATATTTTTCATTAAATGTTGTGAAAAATGCTGTCATTTTAAAAGAAATTTACCCAAATAGGACGAAAATCAGAACAAATGTTTTTGAGGCAGGTGAAACAAATGGGGCGGGCGGGGATGAGCATCAAGGATACAATACAAGTGTGAACACCGTATCACTGTGGCCATAATATATACAAGTATGCACACAATCACATGCCTGCCTCTTTTCGAGAAAATATTCAAAGTCGAAAAATACCAAAGTAGCAATAACTTTTTTCAAAATTTGATGAATCAATCTGAAATAGCAGGTGCACAGGTTCATATGATATTTAACATTCTGACAAAAGATATTTGGTGTTCTAAAGAAGGTCTGAGCTTGCCCCCGGACAAAAAAAAATGACATATGGGTACTTATGTAATAGAAATATTAAAAGTAGCCGCAACTTTTACAAATTTTGCTGAATCAATCTGAAAAAAATACCTGGTACACAGGTTTTTATGATACCTAGCATTCTGACAAAATTCAAAAAGAAATTTTGAAGAGTTTCTGAGATAAGCTTCGGACAAATTTTTCAGTCGAAATTTGGTATAGATAGAAAGATCCAAAAATGTGATAACTTTTTTAAAAGAATAGGCAAATCGATCTGATAATAAATGACATGCAAAAGTTCTTATGGTTACTCACATGCATACAAAACTTGGTTTATCAATTTAAAAGGTTTATGAGACAGACGCACCGACAGACAAGGTGATTCCAATATACCCCCAACTTTGTTACGGGGGTTATAATGACTGCACTTATGAGATAATTAGATATTCTGAGAAAAATGTGCTGGCAAGGGCCTATATGAATTGTCAGTACACGTATTCTACTCCAGTATCAACAGACAGGCAGACCTACATGTACAGTCCTGAACACTGTCAGGCCATTAGCATCGCATATACAAGTGTGGACACGAATTGATGTGTCATCCGTCCCTGCTTGGTCACTTAATTGATTTGAAAACTCAAACTGACTTAAATCAGAGAAACTGAAAATGTTTGCTATACTGTCAAATTAGGGTAACTAACAAAATCAATATAGCAAACTGCCATACAGTACTACCAAAACCATTGAACTACCACAAAAACTTAACAATGGTGAATAAAAGTATATGGAGTAAATGCACATGAGACAAAGTCTCTACAAATACATTGTAAATAACAAGCAAAGGAACAACGCTTTTATTGTTGTTCTTCATCTTGGAGTCACCATGAAGCCTTCAACAATGAGCTTTGCTCATACCTCATAGTAAGTTCAAGACGTCCCCTAGCACCGGTTTAAGCGGATGCTTTGCTAATTGTCGAGCAACGCTACATCCATGTCTTCATTGGTCATGGGTGCGAGATTGTCAACAAACATCAATTAAACTGGCAAAGTGCTCTTACAATCCCTGTCATCCTTTTCCCGACAAAAGCACTAGTGTCTTAAGCTAGTGGACGATTACAACATATAGACAAGTCGAATGTAAGAAAACTTGGCGTTATAAAATAGTGAGATGTGGGCACTCAAAACAGGTGGCCAGGATTACATTTCGAAATTACATAAATAAATGCCAAAATTTGAAAGTAATAATAGAATATCCATATGAGAAATTCTCTCACGCACAAATACACTATAACTGAAAAATATAGAGCATACATCTCTCGCACGGGGAATCTTTTTACGGACTCCACACTGCAGGAGAGACAAACTCCAGTCGTAAATGGTGAATAAAAGGATATGGAGTAAATGCACATGAGACAAAATCTCTACAAATACATTGTAAAAAACAAGGAAAGTTCATTGGACCGTGGAATTGAGGTCATAGTTAAAAGCCATATAGCAGACTGTCATGGACTACCCAAGACCAATCTATATACAAAATATCGTTGACCTAACACTTACAGTTCACGAGAAAATGACCTAATCACAAATACTCAATTCAATTCAAGAAACAGAATTCTAAGTAACCAAAATTAATGAAAGCACTAACCATAGAAAAAAGGATGCCTTCAAAGATGCACGTGTGGTTACATCGGTTAGCATCATTACCAGCTCCAGCGGTTGCACCAACCACTTCGAAGTTTATGTGTCCTCAAAATATATCCAAAACTCAATCTGATATACATGTACATATACTTTCTATGCTATCACTCTGATAAATAACCACCATACAACTCAAAAGGGCGCCGTACATTCTATTTGAATAATTGAGAATGTGAAAGTAAACCTCCATATTTTGTTAATAGAACTTTGGGAACTAATCGGTATTAAGCCTACATGACTGCCAAAAGTTTAAATCTTCCTGCTCTTTAAAGAAAGGTTCCAAACATTAGTTAAAACCAAACCATGCGCATGCGTTTACATTTGTAAACAAAACAGCGTGTTGATCGCATGGAAAGACAATATATATATATATACTTGTATAGCGATATCGAAAATAGCTATAAATTCAAATATAATTCAATACATTAAATAACTGTCACCTAGTCAATTTGTTGTTTTTAAGGACTGATAATATTTTACGAATGGATATGGAGTAAATGAACATGAGACCATAACACATATGTTAACTCCAACTGCAATAATTTTAATGAGCTGTAATAATATCAACAAGATTCGGCTGCAATAGAAATTAATACACACAGCCGATTAACCCAAATATCTGAAGACCATATGTTCATTATGCTGCAATCAGAGTTCATGTTATTATTTGGTAATAAACAAGATTTATTAAATTGTTTCACAAAAGAGTAAGTAAAGAGCGTAAAGAGCGTGTATTTCGCTTACACAGCCATAGCTTATATCAAGTCTGAATTATATCATGTAAAAAGCAAAAGCTGTAGTTCATTCTTTGGAACCCGATCTTCGAAATAAGGCGACCAACCACCTAAAAAACAACATGTCTCCCCAGGGGGAAACGTTTTACTGACACATTTTCAACAGCAATAAATGACAATAAAGACACATAGATTTCTTTACTTTTGTCTTGTTTGTGTTTTTCCTGTGTAGTTCTCTTGCAGATTGTGGCATGTAATTGTAAATTTCAGCCATTGTAGATGTTACCCTTTTTCACATGGAGTGTTCACATATACATGTTATATTATTATAGGCCTGTTTTTCTATTCTCAAACATGTTAATGGTTGAAAAGAATCTAAAATATGTTTTAGCTTTAACCATAAACTTGTTTGAAGTGTACCAAAAAACGCAAAGGGTTCAGAGAAAATGGCGTCCAAACAAGCCTTAATATTCCAACATGTGTTGGAAAATGAGGCAGAGGTTGAAAACAACAATGTTCTGTTATATATGAATTTGAAAATGCTGAAATCAAGAAAACGCCTTGATCCTTGCCAGTTTTATCTGGATGCCTTTTTGTCACTGCCACAGAATAAGCAAGAACATGTCAGACCAAAAGGCTATTTTGAAAACGTTATACCTTTATACTCGTTTTCAGACTTTCAATCGCATTTTCGACTATTAAGGTCAACATTTGAAAGGCTGTTATGTATAATTAGTCAACATTTTCCACAATTAGATGTCGGTCCTGGAAATATTTCACTACCAATTGAAAAACAGAGTTTGATAACCTTATAGTATTTAGCCAATCAAGAAACAATGGGAAGCATAGCTGATAGATTTGATACCGCAAAAAGCACAGTTCACAATTCAGTATTGACCATTACTGGTATTTAAGCTGACATAAAGTCGGACTACATTTGTTGGGCATTTGATGATTATAGAGAAACATCCATCTCCTTCCAAACTAGGGGAAACTTTCCCGGTGAGTTAACAACGATAAAGGAAAGATTAAAAACCATAAATGTATAATCAGAGACATATAAAACATTACATGTCTCTTCTGGTATAATAAAGGGGTATGGAATAAATGTACATGAGACAAAGCTACAATTAATAAGTAGTTAAAAACAACAACTGAACGACGCTTTTATTGTCATTCTACATCTTTAAGTCACCATGAGGTCTAAGTCACCATGGGGTCTTCAACAATGAGCAATAACTAATAACCCACAACGAGTCCACGGCAACCCCTAGCACTAGATTGAGCGGTATAAGTTGTTTGGTATTTATCAACGCTATATCCGTCGTATTTTTTAATCACAGATGCTGTGTTAGCATTAAACAAACGTAAAATAAACATTCCATTTATCATTCCTATTCATTCTACAAGCATATATGCGAATAAACACCAGTATTGTCCCTTTTTGGTCGTTTTACTAGAACCACAGTCACCTAAATCACTGTAAATGCTGTGACGAGAAAAAGTTTAGGGGAACATCAGGATGACCTTTGAAAAGCAGAATGTAAACAAGTTCTTTTGTTGGGGTGCCGTGCGATGTTTTAAAGAATAAATGAAAAAATTTGGCTGCGCAAAACTTTACAGGATTCAACCCAAAAAGGGTACATTGGGCGAATGTTGACATTAATGTGAGCGTGGACTTAATTATGTTGCTGGACCCTAAGTGAGTGTGGACTTAGTTGTTGGATACAAAGTTATTTGCTTTACTAAAAAATAAAATTCCATGAAAATCCTATAAAAAAAACCAAAAAAAAACATATTTTGTAAAATCGTGTTTTGACCCCCTTAGGCCCCTTATAGCTTGGAAACGATAAGAGATATGCAAAATCTGTCTGGTACTACTGATAGCTAATGTGAAGAGGGATCCAATGAAGGAAACCCCATCAAATTCTGATGAAAAATTAAAATTTGAGGTCCTATGTAAAAGTGCGATTTTGGCCCCCTTTTGACCCTTATACCTCGGAAACGTAAAGAGCTACGCAAAATCCATCAACATAATACCGAAAGCTCATGTCAAGAGGAATCCAAAGAAAGAAACCCCATCAAAATTCGAGGAGAAATAAAAATGTGAGGTGTTTTGTAAAAGTGCGATTTTGGCCCCTTTGGTTCATGGTTTTCCAAATGTTTCGAGTTTATCTGCACTGATGAGACATAAGATGTCGAAATGCGCATATGCAGAACCTAAATTCACAGTAACCTCGGTATTTTGTTATTTGGACCCTTATAGCTCGGAAACGGTAAGAGCTACGCAAAATCCATCGACACTCTGCCGAAAGCTTATTTCAAGAGGAATCCAAAGAAAGAAACCCCATCAAAACCCGATGAAAAATAAAAATTTGAGGTACTTTGCAATTTTGCCCCCCTTTGGCCCTTTATAGCTCCTAAAGGGGACAAGTTATGAAAAATCCGACTATTGTGCGCTGTTTATTTTTTTATCGGGCAACAAATAAAAAAAATCTTTTTTTGGGGAGATTGGCCCGTTTTTGACCCATTTATCTTAACTTGAGGTCACGTTCATTGATATAAGAAAGGTACAGAATTCTATAAGCAACAAAATGAAACAAACCGCATTAAAATTTGACAAAAACTCAATTTTCTGCAACTTAATACGTAAAAATACCCCAAAATGCCTCTTTTTGGCCCTTAATTCTAGAACGGGCGGAGCCAGAAATTCCTCATTTACCACGCACCTACCCGCTATGCCTAGGAACCTCATTTAAAATTTCGTAACTTTGGTTCAAGAAGATCCCTCTTCTAGAACCAAATTTATGGTGTCCACAGACGCCGACACCGGCGCCAGGATCATACCATAATACGACTGAAAAAATTTTCAGTCGTATAAACATTCTAAGAATGTCATCATACCCTTCGACAGAGACGTAACCATAATTAAGTCATAACTACAAAACCAAATATAACAAAATTTGATAGTGTATACATGAGAAAAGAACAAGCAGGTACAGATTTGGAGGTTCACATTTCACGAAAAGTATCTGAACTAATCTGTAGTACTATCTCTTTTGTAGGGGTTTTAGGAGCAATTGATTGCACCAATGTCGAAATAAATGTTCCAGAGAAACATCAAAAGGATTATCTTAATCGGAAAATGACACATTCAGTTATTTTACAGGCCATTTGTAACAGTAGAGGCTTGTTCACTGATTGTTTTGCCGGTATGTACCTTATTTACTTACCCTAAGCAAAGTAAAATAGAAAAGGTCATGTCTACATAAGAAATTACATGCCCTATGAACTTATTTGCAATAAATTTAGGTAATCACTTGCCTCGTCCTTCATATTGTCAAAATATTCAGGTTTGATACAAAACCCTCTAGATCACAGTGATCTAATCTAATCCCCCAGATGCTGACCTACCATTCTTTATGCATGTATATGTCTACCATGTATAGGTATCAAGATACAAACTGGCATGTAAACTTGAATGTGGGTAATCAAGCAGAAAATGTAGGTCACAGTGACCTAATTTAACTGGACGCTTTACCATCCAAGATGCATGTATATGTAAGATTAGATGATCATACCATGTCTAGTAGCTGAGATACAAACTATGATGTAAACTTGAATGTGGACACAGATGTAGACAAAGACATGGACGCTTGAGTAGTCCAATAGTTTTCCCTCAAGTACTAAAAAATCACCCACCAGTAGATAAAGGACGGGTTGCTATAAGATCCTAATTTGACCCATGATTTTTCAGAATATAAAGTTTTAGAATATAACATGTCATACAGTTTTTTAAAGCTTATTGTATGTAGAAACAAATCGTTGAAATTTTGTAAGCCAAACTATCGTAATAAACGGGTGCGTGGTCTTCGATGTGGGGTACACTTTACATTATTTAGCACTATGTCTATGGGAAATATGTCTTAGGGGGTCCCATTAAATTTGAAATATCATATTGATCTCCCCTCTAAACCAAAACGAGTTTTTAATGGTAGAAGCTGCATAAATTAAGTAGTAAAATAAATATAGAGTAATGTTAGTTCACAGGGTGGATCAGGGTTTAAATTGAAAAAAAAAAACTGATAGAATTTGAGTTAAAGGGCGATAATGCTAATCTTAAATAAAGATGACATGATCCATTTAAAAGTGTATGTAGCTCTACATATTGTCTTTCTTCTAAGAAAAATATTAAATGCTTTTAAGATGTGTTTGAATTATACTTTGCGCATTTTTTCATACTTTGATCTTAGTTTTACTTAGAAAATTATGTGATATTTGCCGATTGTGATATTTTTACCGTTCTTTAATTGCTTGTTCAAACATAAAAGTAATAAGGGCCCTCGCCACAAAGTGGTGGACGCCCTATAGTAATCACCCTGTCCGTCCGTCCACCAATCCTTGCGTCCGTCCGTCAGTCCGTCCGTAACAAAGTCGTGTCCGGGCTATACATGTTTCGTCTTTTGAGATAGGCTCTTGGTATTTTGCATGTAGAAAGATGATGTGTCAGGTTTTTGATATTTGGAATGTAGGAAGATCACTTCATGACAATGCGTCATAAACCATGACTGGAAGATCACTTCAAGACGATGTGTGAGGTTTTTGATATTTTGTATGTAGAAAGTTCACTTCAAGACAATGCTTCATGAACCATGACTGGGGACCTTTGACCTTGACCTTTTCCTCAAGGTCAGATTTAGCTTTTCTAATGACAATTAATGTTCGGGCTATATTTTTGTCTTTTTAGATACTTTTGATTTGTTGCATGTAGATAGATCACTTCAAGACAATGTGTCAAGAACCATGATTGTGATCTTTGACCTTGACCTTTGTCTTTTAGGTCAGATTATTGCTTTTCTAATGGGCTACAACTTTTTGTCTTTTGAGATAAGCTTTTGATATTTTGCATGTAGGTAGATCACTTGATGACAATGAATCGTGATCCTTGATTGGTGAGCTTTGACCTTGACCTTTTTCCTCAAGGACAGATTATTGATTTTCTAATGACAAGTTGTGTCCGGGCTATAACTTTTTTGTCTTTTGAGATTGGCTTTTGATGTTTTGCAAATAGATATATCACTTCAAGACTATATAGGTGTCATGAACGGAATTGGTGTAACTTTGACCTTGACCATTTTCCTCGAGGTCAGGTTTATTGTTTTCTTAATGACAAGTTGTTTCCAGGCTATTACCTTTTCATCTTTTGAAATATACGTTTGATATTAAATATGAAGATAGATCTCTTCTAAGGCATGGGCCTATACCATGGTTCGAAACCCTTGACCTTAAATTTTGTTCTCAAGGTCAGATTATGGCTTTCTTTATGACAAAGTCTTGTACAGACAATAACTTTTTTGTCTTTTGAGATGGGCTTTTGTATTTGGCATGAGCATTGATAGGTTCAAGTCGAAGGGTCATATATCAATGTTGGTGACCCTAAATTTTTCCTCAATCAATCCTCTGCAATGGTCTCAAACCTTGTATAGTCATTTCATTGTGTGGTATTTTTTCAAACATAATGGTATTACATTCTGTTTACTTCTTGAAAATTATGATTGTGCCCATACTTGTGTTTTGTCCACACTTGAATTGTGTCCACACATTCTTATTTAACAAAGAAAACTTTCTTTTAAGCCTTCTTATTGAGTAAGTTGGCTTTTTAAAAATGTATTTCACTTTTTAGACATAGAACTTCATTGATTTGTAACCATACAAACATCGGTCCAGATATCATAACTTTAAAAAGAATTTATATCGATTGTTGTTCTATTTTTAGATAAATATGAATATTTAATTTTAAGCTCTAACATCTGTAGAAATTTACATTTAAATTTATGTTGAATGCGTTAGTAGATTCGAGGTGTTAAATTGTCTAATTTTGACCACCATATTGAAAATGGCTGTCACGTGATATCGATTTCATATGATAACCAGTATGCCCTATATATATATAGGTCACTTCAAATATTAATATATTAATCAGATATTTTATGGGCCGAAAAACGGCCTTAGTCCGTATATTTAGTGTCTTCAGTTTCATTTCTCACAATTGACTCAGTCCTGTTGCCAACTGAATTTTACTGTTGTTACGATTGTTTTTTGATTTATCACATTGGCTGTAGGGGGAAGGTTTGGATTCAATAAAACTAGTTTTACCCCGCCGCAGCAGGTTTGCGCCTGTCCTAAGTCAGGAATTTATTAAGCCTTTGTGTGTCTTGTCCTTTTTCTAGTTAGTTTACTTTATGTCTATAGGAGTCTAGGATGATGCTTATTTCGCTTGACTTGATTGCTCTTTGTTCAGGGGCCGACTCTGACCTGCCGTTGGGTGTGGGGTTTTCTCACCGTTCATTGAAGATCTTATGGTGGCTTTGAGTTGTTATTACTCCCCTTTGGGTCGTTGTCTCTTTGACACATTCCCCGTTTCCCTTCTTTTTTCTACTTATAGCAACCCCTCCTTTGTCATGAAATTAGTCTAAGTTGAAGGATCAGCCTTGTCTTAACACAGTTGTGCCGGTACTAGTCACTAGAATACACATGCTTAGTATTAATGGTAAACCATGTAATTTTTTCTAAAATAAACCTGATTGTTTTACTTTGTCTAAGCTGCTGGTGCTTGAAATAAAGGTAGCAGTAGATTGCAATTTGATGATTATGTGGTATATTGCAGATGCAGATATCACTGAAATACACATTAGTTGGTGAAAGTTTGCAAAACGAGGGAATCATCACAATCTAGGTTTAAATCCCAAATCAATCTATTATCAGTATTACTATACTTGATAACTATACTTGACATGTTTTTCAAATCACATGTACTTTTTTTTTTATTTCAGGAGTGCCAGGGTCTCGACACGATGCTCATGTCTTTCGGCAATCTGGGATTCACAATGCTATTACTGAAAACAAAAGAAAGTATTTTCCGTCAGAACAATACCTTCTTATTAGTGATTCCGCTTATCCAAATATGCCATGGTTACTAGTTCCGTTCAGAGATTTTGGAGACATAACTGAAGAACAGCAAAGATATAATTTCAAACTGTCTCAAACAAGAATTGTAATTAGAATGTCATTTTGGGTTTAAAAAGGCAGCTTTCGTCGCCTACACCACCTACAAATGAAACTTGAAAACATTCCAACTGTAATTATGTCTACATGTGTACTGCAGAACTTTGGAATGTTGCATGAAGATGAAGACAGTATTGAGGAAGAAAGATGAAAATATAGTCTTCAATGACAATGTTGCATGCATTGAACCATCATCTCATACAGCAGCTAGTATCAATAAGAGATAAGAAATTTCTCAAAAACTTTAGTATATTAACAGATTAATAAAAATAGTCTTAACACAAAAATTGAAAATATTTTGACAAAATAAAAGGTATTTAACAAGTGTGGACCCTATTAGATGTCTCGCCCTCCGGCGCTGAATTGTCAAGGTAATTAACCTATCATGTGTAGTACCTAAGAAACTGACCTAATCTAAAACTTTAATGTGGTCACTGGACCATAAAATTGAGGTCAAGGACAATCGCCATATGGAAGACTGGCAAATACTATGCAAGACCAAGCAACATACAAAATTTCATTGACCTACTGTGTATAGCACCTGATCCAAAAACTTACATGGCCATTCGACCGTGCAATTGAGGTCCAGGACAAGAGCCATTTGGGAGACTGACATATACTATGCAGGACCAAGCTACATGTACATACCAAATATCAGTGACCTACCATGTATAGTGCCTGAGAAACTGACCTAATCCAAAAACTTTAACATGGTGACTGGACCTTGAAATTGAGGTCAAGGACAAAAGTCATATACCTAATTGGCATGTACTACCCAAAACCAAGCAACATACCATATATCATTGACCTGCCACCTATCGTTATTGAGGAATGGACTTGATCCAATAACCTTAACGGGGTTGCTGGACCGTGCAATTGAGGTCCATGTCACATGATTTTGTGTCCAGTCGGGTAGCACTCAATAAGTACTACCAATGGACCAGATATTCAGTTTATATATATCAAAGGGTTCTTCAGTTATACTTTATTTAGTAAAAAGCTTACACCAACCTATGTCTTGCTTTCCACGACTTTCGTCATGGGCGAGACAACAAACTTTTTCTTCCATTAAACAATTTAAAAATAGAAACAAACAACAAGACTAAAACAAATTTGTCTGCGCATAGCTCAGCATGATACAACTGCCGTTTACCGCATAAGGGCTATATTTGGGCAAATATCGACTTAAAGTGAGTGTGGACTAAATAAGTTGCTTGACTGTAAAGTAAGTGTGGACTTATTAAGTTGCCCAAATAAAAAAAAATCAATTAGAAATAGCACCAACGTTGGCCTCTCTGACCCTTATAACTTGAAAATCATAACAACTATGCAAAATCTGCTGATAAACTACTGAAAACTGTTTAAATGTATAGAAACCAATCCTGCTAAAACCTGATGAAGAATAAAAAATATAAAGATTTTGAAAAAAAATTGCATCTTAATCCCCTTTGGCCGTGTATAACTCTCAAACCCTAAAAGCTACGTCAAATCTGGTGACAAACTACTGTAAGCTTTCATCAAGACGAGTCTCAAAAAATCAAAAAAAAAAAATCCTCAAAAAATAAAAATACTATGTTATAAGTAAATTTGCAATTTTTACCTCGTTTGGCCCTAACAGCCCCCTGAAGGAGCAAGTTATCATCTGATAACTGCACACCATGTTTATTTTTCATAAGGAATCCATGGGGAAAAATGCCATCAAAATCCGAAAAAATACAAAAAATAAAATTTGTTAAATTTACCACTTTAAGGCCCTATTTATCAATAAAACAATAAATCTTAACTCTAATCCTTTGCCACATTACATAAGCATAATTAAATAAGCAACACAATAAAGGAAATCGCATCAATCGTTTTTCTTCGCTTTGTTTGCTTTCCTCGTGCAAGGATTTTATAAGATTTATAACTTCATCATTTTTTGAACGCTTTCCCCTTAATGGTGTACATGTATAACTTGAAGTGGATCCTTTACATGTAGCTTTTTCATTATTATTATTTCTATCTGGCTTGTCAGGAGACTGAACATGTGACGGTGATTGTGATGGACTTGAATCTGAGAGAGCAATCGGGTTCACCGAATGTCTGTTTGCAAATATTTTATGAAGTTCATCAAAAAATTCTGGTTGTTTTTTTTTCTTCCCTCTCCAGTCTTCTTTTGATGATCTATGAAAGACCTATACTCTCTCTCCATGTTTCTCCATTTTTGATGGACTTTTTCTCCCGGGTCATCATTACTTATTTTGAATCCCTGTTAATGTAGTTCTTCAGTAATTTCTTTCCAAACTTTTTTTTTGTCTTTAAGTTTCTTGTCAAACTTCAAGCTTGATATAATTTCAATCAAATGCAGAGTTGCCTGTTTGTCTTTTGGATTTGACATTCTTGGTGTTGTCAAAATGTACCCATCTGAAAAAGAAAATAAGAAATACTACATTTGTATCATAGTATTTCTTCCATTCATATTATAAACAAGTCTGGATTCCCAATTTTTTAATATTATGTGCACTGAAGAGACGCAAGTATTCGACATGCAACCCCTTATAGGTGTCCCCGGTATTAACGTTACAGCATGAAAGAAAAGACAACTGACATCCCCGGATTAGCATAACAATAATAAAAAAAATATTTAGTTTTGAATGTCTATTGGTTGGAACTGGATATTTGCCATAATCAAAACATATTATATCTTAATGATGTCATGCAACCCCTTATAGGTGTCCCCCGGGGGGGGGGGACTTTTCCTTTATTTTGGTATATACCCGGGGTAAACAACTAAAAAGGGATTACAACTTTTTGTGGCCCTTTTTTCTTTTTACTGTAACATAAACATTATTTGCTAAATTAACAGTCCATTGATGTAACAGAGTGAAGAAAAGTGCACCCAATTGATATATCTGACCTGTAAAAATGCGATTGGGTGCACTTTTCTTCACTCTGTTACATCAATGGACTGTTAATTTAGCAAATAATGTTTATGTTACAGTAAAAATAAAAAAGGGCCACAAAAAGTCGTAATCATGCTTAGCATGAAAAATGCAGTTGAATATGAATTACATTGTTGTACGGTGTTATTTTATGTCATTGCTGGTTGCTTAGTTCCGCAGTTCTTTTTTTTTCATTGTTCTTTCTTTCTAAATCTTACATTATATGCTGGGTATAATGTTCATAGCAACATCTATTTTGCATAAGCGGTGGGTCTCGTCGGTGGTCAGCCGTTTTTATTTTTGCAGATTTTTATAATGCATTTCAATTTTTATTGTATTGGACCATACAACTATTTATAAGAAAAAAGAAGGGAAACGGGGAACGTGTCAAAGAGACAACGACCCAAACGGGAGTAATAACAACTCAAAGCCACCATAAGATCTTCAATGAACGTTGAGGAAACCCCACATCCAACGGCAGGTCGGAGTCGGCCCGTAAATAAAGAATAATCAAGTTATCATCATTTGGCATAAAAGCTAATGATGAAAACAATCAACTCCTTTACATCTACTGGGTACCTAAACTTCATAAGAATCCATACAAACAGAGATTCATTGCCGGGTCTTCCAGATGCACCACTAAACCTCTTTCACAGCTCCTCACTACTTTGTTGACCGCAGTCAGAGACGGCCTGAAAAATNATATTTTGTTAAGACCACACCGATTCAAATAAGAAGTACACCGAGACTGACGTAATCAAAATGTTAGAATTTTTGATCGACAATATTTTTGTCGAATTTGGAGGTCGTGTTTTCCAACAGACAATAGGGATTCCTATGGGAACAAACTGTGCGCCGCTTTTAGCTGACCTTTTCCTTTACTCGTACGAGGCCAAGTTTTTACAAGGGCTTATTCAAAGAAAGCAAAAACATTTTGCCCAGTCCTTTAATTTCAGCTTCCGCTACATACACGATGTGCTTTCTCTTAACAATCCTAAATTTAAGGATTATTTACATCAGATCTATCCAAATGAGCTTGAAATTAAAGAAACAACTGAAACACCTACTTCAGCTTCGTACCTAGATCTTTTATTGTATATTGACGAAGATGGACGTTTGAAATCTAAGCTATATGACAAGCGTGATGATTTCAATTTCCCCATTGTGAACTTTCCCTTTCTTAGCAGCAATATACCTATCTCTCCAGCCTATGGAGTGTGTATTTCACAGTTGATTCGTTACTGTCGAGCTTGTAGTTTGTACAGTGATTTTTTGAACAGAGCAAAAACACTGTCCCAAAAGCTGCTTAGTCAGGGATTTGTTCAACCTTTGTTAATTTCATCCCTCAAGAAATTCTATGGCCTTCACCATAGCATTATTGAAAGATATGACGTGTCAGTATCCCAAATGAAAGTGGACATTTTCAGCTAGATTCACGTCTTACCGGATTTGACTACCGACTTTGACATTTTCCCGGATTGAATCACCCACAGTGTGACGGGTGCTGTTAACAGAGCAGGACATGCTTACCCTTCCGGAGCACCTGATGTTACTCTCAGTTTCTCTGGAGTTCACTGTGAGTGCCTTTGTTCTGAATGTTGTGGTTTCTGGTTCTGTGCTTTGTGTCTGTCTGGCGTCATTATTTTTGTGTCTAACGTCATTGTTTTCTGTGTTCTCGTTTTTGCCCTGTCTTTGGACTTCGATTTTTGTGAATTTCACCCCTTTGTTCCTTCGGTATTCTACTGCCGTTGTTTCAGCGAAATAAACACCATCCAAGACTCCTATATAGATAAAGTAAACTAAGTAGAAAACAAACAAGACACACAAAGGCTTAATAAATTTCCTGCTGCGGCGAGGTTACACTAGTTTTGGTGATAATGACCTAACTGTAAACAATCTAAATTAACTACAATGATAGTGACCATAGTTCACTTTTTGCACAGACAATAATACATAAAATATGTCACAATATTTGGTTGGATCTTGATTTTCAATCGAAATATTTAAATGGATATGGATTTCTAAGATAATGAATACATCATGTTAATGAAAGGAGGCATTTTGAAAATCTCAGCCGTAGGTCTGCATCGAAAATATAGATTGAGACCACAAGGACCTACAGGATAGGTGCCTATATATCTCGGTATGGTAATGAAAACAATGTATTTCAAAAAATGAAAAAAAAATCGACCTTAAACTAATTCGTTAGTATATTGAAGCGGGGGATTCTCCACGCTGATTTTGAGATGTCTTGGGTGATCCGACTCAGATCGCCTCTGCTGGAAAGAGCTGCAAACAAAATAGATATAAATATTTCCCCTCTATTCAGTTATTATAAGGCATTCATTGCATTGGCGGATACGGGGGTTTGGGGGTAGGAACCCCCTTTTTTCTTGTGTGTTTTTTTTTTATTTTCGTGTAGAAATCAGGGAAAAAAATGACAAAATCGATTGGAAATCTCATTGGAACCCCCTTTCTTCGAAGGGTAGATCTGTCGGTGCTTTTGATGAAAAATATTTCGTGTTATAAATATGCTTTTGTCTTCTGCCTATTCAGCAAGGTCCAGCGCCTGACTCGAGAGGTGTTCAGTATCATATCCGTCACCCAATGTATAATGAAAAAAACGAGGAATAAGGAGCAGATATATATATATACAGGTTCACGAAATATTTTTACACTTGAAGGCTTTAAAATGAATCTTCAAAGTGTTCAGTACTTGATTGTCAATACAAAAAGTCTTTGTTACGTTATACATTTGCATTGTATGAGAGGTACAGTAAGCAAGAAAGGGAGTAGATTCGAAATTAAATTTCGTCATACAGGTTTCGAAACATTTTGTTTGGTAAATTCTAATAGTTGCACCAGCTTAAATCATGAGCTGGGTTATTAAATAGTTATCACACTTGGACTTGATGTGTCTGCATATGATTTATAAGCTCATCCCTCCGGCCGCCCGGGTGATCTTATACAGACACACCGCGTCCTCGTGTGATAACAATTATTAATCAGCCTGTCCGTTTCCATTTGCTATGTTGTCCGATAACTCAAGATTGCCTTCACCGAATTTATGACATTTGAAGGTTGTACAGGAGTATAAAACTTCGCATCATTCTTGTGCATCTGACAGAAATGGAATTCACTATAGGAATGTTTGCGAAATGATTTTCGATATCTTACGATAGTTAAATTTAATCAAATATGCCACTTTTAATGGGTAACTTTGCAGAATATCAAACATTTCAGCAAACTCCTGTTCATTAAAGGAGAGATTATTTGTACAGAAATAATAGGAAAACAATCATTTTTTTTCATTTATTCAAAAATGTGTGCGGTGACCTAAATTGTATACACACAGTTTTGCAAATGATCGAAGGAGGGTTCCTTCCCATTTTGAGGAAAATCAAAATTTCTATGGAAAACAAACTTAGTATTGCTTACGGAGGGTATGTTTCCCAGTTATTTCATTACACGGGAGCTAGCCCAAATTTTACAGACTTTCTCATTAGACATAGATATCTCCGTGACCGCCTTATCAATCAAGGCTTCAAAAAATTCAGTCTCATACGATCATCAAAAAAAAACTTTTATTATAGATATCAGTCACTTGTGGAGACATTTGAAGTTTCGGTCCCTTTTTAGCTCACCTGGCCTAAAAGGCCAGGCTGAGCCACTTGTAACCAAACTTGACCTGGAGCATCACCAGGGTATGCTGTTTCAAAATTGTGTTCGATTAGTCCGACGACCAAACAAAATGGCTGCTGTAACTAAAAATAGAACATAGGGGTAAATTGCTGTTTTTTTGCAAATAACTCAAAAACCGTTACAGATATCAAAAATCTGACAGGAGTAAAAGTAATTAATATAGCAAGATCTACTTGCCCTGCAGTTTTGAAGAAAATCCGAAAACTCGTCTTGGAGTTATTGCCCTTTTTCCGTAAAATTTTCAAAATTTGTGCATTTTTTATTTTTATTTCGAAAAGTGTAACAGATAGAGGTCAAGTGTATAATGCAAAGAGGTTCAGCATATCAAGATCTACAAACCCTGGAATTTTGAGGAAAGTCCAAAAATTGTTGTAGGAGTTATTGCCCTTTTTTCACGGAATTTTCAAAATTTCATCTTTTTTGTCTTTTATTTCCAAAACTATAGAAGATGAAGATTAAGTGTAAATTGATAAAATGTTTGCCATGCTGTGTGGATTTCAAAACTGGTGTTTAAAATTGTTTTTTGACCGCCATTTTCAAAATGGCCGCCAAAAAAGCGGGAAAATTCAACATTGTCCGATTTCTATGAAAGTTGGTTTCCAAATAGATATTGATGTTGCGACTTCAAAACCGGATTTGAAAATTTCTTGTTGACTGTCATTTTCAAAATGGCCGCCAAA
>MJUU01020823.1:0-29912 GCA_002080025.1 Modiolus philippinarum
AACATTTGTTAAGATCATTGCTTCGTTAAGAGGGGAAGTCTATCGGGAAAAAATAGAATCTATATTTAGAATATAAATAACCTATTCTAACAAGAAAAGATATGGTTGCAACCATATCAAATGATAACTGGATTTAATTAAATCTTATTTCATCAACGGATGAAAAATAAATGTGTATGTTATTTTGTTTGGTTATATGATCTTAAAGTGATTTATTTCATATATGCGGGAAAATGGTCAGCTTAAAACACCACAATACATTGCTATATGGAAATTTAAAAAAACTGCAAACTACAAACCAGCAGTATAATCACATGTTGCAGAAGAGTATGCATGATCTGAGCCACATGTGGTAGCCATCATACAGCCAGCTAAGATGTGTTATTGAAATATCTGTTGGGTAACTGATTCTTTTAAGTGTCATCCTTTAAATCAGAAGATTAATTTCATAAAAACCATGGTATGTTTTCCAAGGTATGTTACTTTGTTATTCTCAAATACTAGGATAAAATCCGTCACACATTGATTGCGTACATAACACAAAAGTTGCCATGAAATACAGGGTAAAACAGAAATCAAGTTTTTAACAATATCTAATTGCACACTATAATCGAAAGAGGGACAACTCTTTCCAAAATTAATATCACGGAAGTTAAATTAACATGCGATTTATTAAAGTGGAATTATTTGATACAATGACAGTATTAATTGATAATCATTGTGAAATACGTAATATTTATAACATACCTTTAATAACATGAATAATATAACAAATGGGTAATAATAATAGGAAGCTATAGGTAAATCAAATAATGTCGCAGAGTGTCTAGAGCAGCGAGAACAAATGGCGTAGTAATATAGACACAGGTAAATAAGAGCTTAAAGAAAATTAAAACATTGCTCCTCGGCATATACAAATAAAAAAACATTTCATTATTCCATTGGGTACAAAAAGATTTATAAACTGCCGTTAAATCACCGTTAAAAAATAATACAATACGGCACTATATTTTGCACATGAATATAACGGTAGTTAGGTACCAAAGATAGTAATAACTCACGTAAGATATTATGCCGGGATTCCAGTTATGAAAATAATGAACTGGTTTCCAAAAAATATTTACTGACTATGCCTAATTGACAAGGTAACAGAAAATATGGAAATTCCCTTGTATAAGTATATATCATTTTGCAGTTGAGTCTTGAGATGATAATAGTTCAATCTCATCCATTTGATGAACATCAGCAACAGTAGCGAAAAGATTAGTGTTCTCCTTACTCGGGCGTGATGGTTGGCTGGAACTTGATGTGTCAGGTCGAGGAGGACGTTTCTCAGTAACATGTGTTGGTTTAGGTGCGAAGGTTACTGGAAGATGACACTCTCTCGTACAGACTTTTAGAGAACCATCCAAGTTTTTAACAAAAATATTTCCATCCCTGGTCCAAGTATCAATGATCATCTTTTGTTTTTTAAGGTGTCTTGCCTTGTAAAACAAATTTCACCTTCCTTTAGATAATGATTCATTAATAAATAGACCTGGCCTCAAGTACTTCCTGTTCTTGTAAACATGTTCTTTTAGTCTATAGTTAATGAATTTGACTGCAATGGGTCTATTTACATTTTGAACTTTTTAGCCTAGTCGATGGGACCGATCAATCTCTGATGGGTCGATCTCAATTTCAAGTAAATAGTCTTTGTGCTATTCACCGGGAAATAGCACTTTTCTGAAAAATGAACTGAAATATACATTTAGACAGGAAATTTATTAAGCCTTTGTGTGTCTTGTCTTTTTTCTAGTTAGTTTACTTTATGTCTATAGGAGTCTAGGATGATGTTTATTTCGCAGAACTTGATTACTCTTTATTCAGGGGCCGACTCCGACCTGCTGTTGGGTGTGGGGTTTTCTCACCGTTCATTGTAGATCTTATGGTGGCGTTGAGTTGTTATTACTCCCCTTTGGGTCGTTGTCTCTTTGACACATTCCCCGTCGGTTTCCTTCTTTTTTCTATTTTATGACTATGAATTTTACATAGGAAATTATCGAAAAGGTATAATAATAACATTTATTACCCCATTCCTATTTATTAAAATATGTAATAAAAACCAGGAACGTCTTTATATAAACCAGTCATTGTACCTTGATATATATAATAGCTCATTTTGTTTTTACCAGCGTATTTCTTTAAACAATTTGTATAAGGCATAAAAACGCAGATTAACATTATATAACCAAAGACCGAAATTACTTTGAATTTAGTTACTGCATATTGTAACTCGAATAATTCAAGCCCTCTCCGTCTCCGATTCTCTCAATGTAGCGATCGTAGTGATTGGAATATAACGTCTTTTTTATTTGGGTTATTGCGTATGGCTATTTCAACAACTTACGTCCAAATAAAAACAATTTGAAGACATAAACCAAAAAAATGTTTAATCTAACAAAAAACAAATAACAAAAAAGACCTTAATCAAAAGTCAAAATTAAACGGATAAAATCAAATTTCAGTTTTGTATACTGAGAGTTAAAATCTCTTACGGAAATTACTGATAATAAGGTATGTTTGTATCATGTGTGAAATAAACCGGAAGCAGTTGAGACGATTCTTAAGATAGTAAGACTAAATATGAATAATTGACAGTAATATGAAGGGATACATCTTTAATGTTTTTTCTTTATATATACGATAATTGAATATCATCATATATTTACAGAAAATGACAGTACAATTTTACCCCTTGATAATTCTTTTTATATTTAGTCATTATCATCAATTTGTTCACAACCGTATGATATGACTTTTGTCATCAACTGCTTCCGGTTTATATCAAATTCTTCTGGTTTTCATCACACGCTTAATCCGTAACATTTTCGAAATAGATTTTACGATTTACAAAACTTTTTTTAAATTATCTTTTAAAATAAATATTTTATTTTTGTTTATATTTGAAACATTTTTCCGCATACTTTATTGTCATTCATGTGAAATTACGCTCCACAAACAAACTTTTAGGTTTGAACTCAAAATTGCCATTCCTGAAATTAAACTTTCTAGTTTGAAACTTTTGGTAAAAAAAATATCATAACATCCAAATTTTTATATCAGATCCATTATCAGCCCATGGTCAAAATCATCTCACCGGCTGATATTTTGACCTAGGGCTGATTATGGGTTTGATATGAAAAATGGCATGTTATAATCTAAATTCATTATTTTCTATATAACACTATTTCAATGAAACTAAAAGGTTTCTTCATGGGGTGTAATAATAATGAACGAAGTATTTGCATTATATTTCGATGACACAGCCGTCGTCATCGGATTCGAAGGAGGATCTCCCTCTTGCAGAGCTCTGTCCTTAGCAGATTTTGAATTTTACATTTAGATCCTATTGGTAATTTGTTCTCTCATATTTCGATTAATGTGCTTCTCTCTCGGCGTTTTGCATTTGCGCCGATTTGCATTTCATTTGCGCCGATTTTTGCTTTCATTTGCGCCGATTATTTCTTTCATTTGCGCCGATTTTCTTCTCGTTAATTCCTTGTCAAATACAGGTATTTTGTTCATTTGATCACATTGTACTTGTGAAATTTAAACATTTTCATTCAAAAAGTTACACGGATAACAAATAAAGCTCAAAGAGTGATAAAAATGGAATAAAAATATAAATGCAAGTGTTTAACTAGCTTAAGTACATATTTCTCACAAAAGAACCTGTAGTGGCTCTGTCTTTACAAGACGTATTGGTATTGGTATCAGTACGGTTCAGTACCATACATACAGTTTATAGCCAGATTAAACCAATATTTTAAAGGTATAATTTAATTAATCATTTGATATCAGTCTTTCGTAGTTATTTTTTTTTAATCTCAACTTTTAAGCTCCAACATTTATCTTCGAATTTTCAACTTTTGCCATTTCAAAAATAAATGTAAAAAGTAACAAAATGCTGAACATGAAGAATATTTTAAATGAGGCATTAGTACACTTTCTGTATTTTAACGCTGCTTATTTCCAGGTTTTACCAACATATCTTCTTTAATGCATAGTACATTTATTTTACCTGTGTCATATGAAAAAAAATCGGCGCAAATGAAAACTAAAATCGGAAAAAATGAAAAAATGAAAAAATGAAATCGACGCAAATGAAAAATTTGAAATTTATAAAATCGGCGCCAATGTCATACGCCCGTCTCTCTATACACAGGTCTTTTGAATTCAAATCGGCAGTATCTTGCTGTGTAACAGCTCCGTATTCACACTATGACGTCATACCCTTTATCGCATGGCTTTCCCTTTATCACACACCCTTTATTGCATGGCTAGCCCTGTATCATACTCTTTTCCAAAAGACTTTTTTATTTAAAAAAAAATTCGGGGGTACAAAAATTTTATACTAGGTTAAAATTTGTTCGGGGAAGGGTAACAAAAATTTGCTTGGGGTGAAAATTTTTTGCGAAGATCAGTTAAAAAATACAGCAAAACTTTTTCCTTTAGGGGACTATCATTTGATTTTCAGGGGAAGGCTTCAGCGATTTGCCCAGAAAATTCTTTTTTTTTATTTTCAGGAAAATCTCGAATAAATTATTTCTTTTCACCAAAAGTCACATCAAAATATTTTTTTGCATAAAATGTATTCCTTAAATCAAAATTAAATTATTTAGTTTCATGAAATCAAGGATTAGATTTTTTATTTTCACTGGCACCAAAGTAGTAGAGCACGTCACCCTAGACCACTTTTTTTCCATAGGGTCAATGTGTCAATAGTGTAAGAGTGGTGGGACGCTTGGGGTGGGGCAACTCAGGTTCAGTCCTTCGTTTTGTCAGTCTAACCCATACATGTACATCTTTCTATTGGTTTATCCTATTTTTAGTTCTTTTCTTGTGTTGTATTTCAAGTCAGTCATTTTTTTTTTTTGTCCAGTACTTCAATCTTTTCTATGTATTTTCTGTATTGACGGTTAATACAGAAACCTTATTTGTATTCATGTGTGATACACCTTTTTTCTTTTGGTTTCCCAACCGATCTCAGTTTTCTCCCTTTGTTTTTTGTTTGTTTTTTTTTGTATACTCTCGAGTCCATGTTTTGTTTTGTCCTTACGTCACCCCTACTAGTATATCTTTTTTTTTTATTGTTATCCATTTTTATTGTTTTGTATAATTATTGATTTGTGGTGCATTTCCATTTATTGTTTCCTGTATCTATATACTTTTCATTCAATTAGGCAATGAATAATACACTAATTTACATAAATACATATTTTATTTTCCCCGTCATAAAGCAGTCATGATTTAGGGAATGGGGACTGGGACTAAAATAAAAAAAAAATTTAAAAAAATGAATAAAAATATTTTACTTTTTCTCTCCTCCTCTCCCTTTAAGGCCCAANACTTTTTTACTTCTGGAGTGCTTAAAGCAGAGTTTCAACCGTTGTAGAAACAAAAATCGTAAACACGTTTTTTGTCACATGCTCCTGGATAGTAGTTAACAATGGCAAAAATCCGTAGGTTTTCAAAAAACGTTTTTTGAAAACCTACGGATTTTTGCCATATCAACTACTCATGTAATAATGTTAAATCCTTGAAAAAATCTGATTCTGAATTTGTTCATAACTACGAATATCCAAAGTTTTGACTGATATTACCGTATAAAGTATCGATACCTATGGAACGCCGTAGCTGTCAAATGTTCATATAATATATTTTGTTCTGTCTGCTTTATACTTCATTATGTTAGTTTATCATGTTGTTATGTTGATTTATCATTTTGTTGTGTTAAATTGCCATCTTGTTTTGTTATTTTATTATTTTGTTGCGTTAACTTTTCTTCTTGTTGTGCTAAATTGTAATTTTGTTGTGTTAGATTGTCATTTTGTTGTGTCAGGAATGCTTTTGGTTGTGTTGATTGATCATTTTGTTCATATCATACATTTGTGTAATTCTTGTTTTATCAACTTAATAATCCATGATGTAAATTTATTTTTTGATTATGTTGGATCGCAATTTTGTTGAGTGAAATTGTCTTTTTGTTATGTAAGCTAATTATTGTGTTGTGTTAAACTGTCTTATTATCGGGGGTCGCATCAGTTCTTTCTACTATGATAATGATATAACGAATTCGCACTTGGCGACAGTGATCCCGGTTTAATGTGAAATAAAGCCAGCACGATTTCCTTTAGTTAAACACGACTGATCCCTTTATGTTGTTAACAACTGTTTTCTTTCTCATATTTATAACCCCGACTGTTAAAACGACCATGGACTAGCGCAATACAAGGAGAAGTATCTCAAACAGAAAATGGTAGAAATATATACGTTTTACATGAGTTCACATTTAACTGTAAATATAACTGATATGAAGGAATTTCTCAACAGTTTTCTGCCCCTCTGCAATAGATAATTTCAAATTTAAAGACAAAAAAATCAGACTGATGTCCAATGGAAGCATTGACTTTCCATGCAGAAAACATGCTTTTATTTCGCCGTATTTTGTAAAATAAAAACTTGAAAAATCAAGATCATTAACAGGTCAGAAATTCGAGATAACGGGGTGTTATCTGTACTGCATACTAGTCTACTTTCTGTGTTTTTTTGTAGTTCCCACGTTCCCACAGCTTGCAACTGAATTCAAATCATTTACCGGTCCGACGGTATTTCGGCATCACTGCCGTTGGCAATTTAGTCGGGGTACGCGGTGCTTGTTAAGCAAGAAACACTGTGGTGATTGCTTAGTATGAAGCGCCTTGGCAATTTAGTCGTGAAGTTTGTTAAGTTGCTCGACCATTTTCCGAACAAAATTGCTCAAATAGTGAAGATCATAAAAATGTTGCCTGTTTTTTCTACTTTTTTTGGGATGATATTAACATATGCTTTAGTTGTTCAGTTTTTTTTAAACTGGCAGCAAAACACGCATGCCAGTGATTAGTGTTTTATGCCATTTTACTGCGGTGATTTTTTAGGGGAGGGGGATACTATCAAAAAGGACGTTGCAAACCAAACAAGTGTTCTCTTAAGAAAGTCACTTTATATTTGCATTTCAAATAACTAAATACCGAAGTTACTGTAAATTTAATTTCTGCATATGCGCATTTCGACAACTTATGTCTCTTCAGTGCAGATAAGATCTAAACGTTTGGAAGACCATAAACTCAAATGACAAATAGTTTAATTTAGTTTATGAAGTTTATTTTATTGTATATAAATTAAAAAATAAAATGAACAACCAATTTGGCTAATACTAATACTAAGTCAATCAACATTCCGCCATCAAATCTAAGCTAATTATTTACTTTACTACAAATATATTGCTTGTTTTGAGTATTTACCGTTATTTAGAATTTTCTAAAGCAATGATACTGTGCAGAAAAGGAAACACTCGAATTGTTATAAAAATCTGTGTGCCGTTTGTATCAAAAATTCATGCATGTTTTTATTTTTTGGCAACATATCTCACCAGAGTCAACGAAAACATCAGGTAGAAACATGCTATAGGCAGCGAGTTTCTAACAAGCATATTTTCCCCACCCGGAATATGTTTATAATCATTCAAGTTCACCTCGGCTCCAGGCGCAAAAAAAGAAGCCATGCACTGTTTGTCGATTATCGACAGTAATCTCTATTTACGCTATCTAAAGCGATCGCCAAATTAACTGAAATCCACATTAAGACCTACGTTTTCTATGGGATAACGTGCACATCGTTCCTGCTCTCTATGACGTCATGGCTGCATACTCGTCTTTATGACGTTGCTTATCGACGGGCTGAGATAAACAAAGCCGATATATCGGCTCTTGGCACTTATCGGTCCTGTCCAAAAAGCCGATTTATCGGCTTTTGGCATAGTAAGGGTTAAAATTTTGGCAGTGAAAAGGTCAATGGCAAAAGACAAACGTAAACAACAAGAGTTACTCTGAATAGCTAGACTTCGTACCGACAATCGCAAAATCTAATGGTAGGGGAAACCTGTTAATGGCACCCAACCCCCTTTCTATATCTCGTTTCCCTTTAGTACCATAAAGTACAAATAAAACTCAATGCAGGTATCTTTAACCCCAAAACTTAACGAATAAGACAACGTAATTTAAAAAGATTGTTAAAGGAGTGCTCGTCGCTGCTGGTTAGCTAATTTTCGCGATCTTCGCGAGATAAAAAAATATCACAAATATGAATAGGGGTCCAAAACTTTTTCAATATGTCCACTTGACCATGATTGTTACCAATTGAATTGCTCTACGGAAACTTTGAATTTTATCTGAAATTTTTTTTCTTGGATTTATCCAAGAAAGCGGGTTTTTTTAATTTACTCATCATTATAGTTAAGAAATATATCTACAACTGTAAGTTTGAAAAAAGCTTCTTTGTATTGTTGGGTTGAAGAACAAAATCAAAAGTTGCTATGTACTTGAACTGTTGGTAACAAACATGATATCTGGCAGTAGCTTCACAGTTATATGAAAAGTGCACAACTGTTTCGTCCTCCCTTCTGCAAAAAGAACACAACTGATCATCCTTTATATGAATTTTATAAAGAAATGTAATTGTAGGAACAATTCTGTGTAAAAATTTGTATTGAAAAATTGAAAAAATACGTATCCTTGCAACATTATCAAGGACAGAAAAATATTTAGATTTGTTATCAAAACATCTGTTTGTAATTCATTTTCCCATATCAGAAATGTTTCATTCGGTAAATGAACAATGTCTTTACTTAAATCTTTATATACACATTTTTTATTCTTACTGTAAATAAGCCTTTCTAGAAAGGTATCAATCTGTATGAAATTTTCCGAAAAAGAGATGTTTTCTCGGATACACCTTTTCACCTGTGTTGGTATTGTTGATACTGTTGATAATACCTCATAAAATTATTTGTACCAATTTTGACTTTTATCTGCTCAAAGTCAAACAATATCAAAAATATGACATATTAAATTTTCTACTCTAGCAACAAATCATTTGTTATACAAGTGGAAATCGTCTACTGTAATAAAATTTATAATATGCAGTGAGAGACATTCCTGTAAATTAATTTTCGTTTAGCTAACATCAAAGAACGCATGACATCCCTCCAGAAAGGGTTACTTAACTTATAAGATATCTCTGAAAGTTTTTATTTTTGCAGAAAGAAAAATAGCCTGCCATTTTCCACCCAAATTTAATAAGAATCTTCTTACCCAACACATCTTCAAATATATATTGAAAAATTGCAAATGTACCATTTTACGTCCTCCATCGTCTTTTTTCTGCAATAAGTGTATTAAGCTTAATTTTCTCATTCTTTCCATCCCAAATGAAATTGAAAAATAACGTATTTATTTCGTTCACCAGGTTCTGATCTATATCATGTATATTAGGTAACGATGTCAAAAGATGACTTAATTTTGGCAAAGGTAATATTCTAATAATTGTTTTTTTCCAAAGAGTGGAAATTTCCTGTGCCGCCAGCTTTCTTATAAATTTATATGTCTATTATTTTTTTTTCGAAAATTTAAGTTAGGCATAATGTTGAGATTAAGTGAGAAGTCAATGCCAAGGAGTTCAAAGTTAGAAGAACCACAATCAAAATTACTATCCGGACAAAGAATAAGATCAGATTATCGCTTATTTCCGACCAAAACAACTTTTTTTTTTCTATTATTCATTTTCAATCCAGAGACTTGTCGAAATTTATCAAAAAATAAAGTTTCATACAGTGATTGTTCACTACCATCAAGCATTAAAAAAGTGTCATCAGCATATTGACTGATGAGTAATTCCTTCCCATCTATATTAATTCCCGTTACCTGTTGATTAGATTTAAATTGCATAGCAAGTAACTCTACACTAATAATTAATGAATAGATAAGGAGATAATGGATCGCTTTGACAAAAACCTCGTTGAAGAAAAAAAGTTTGACATATGGTCGTTATTAATTATATAATAACACAACTTTTTGTCTCAGTATATAATGTTTTCAGCCATTTACATACTGAAGAACCAAAATTAAAACTGACTAATGCCTTTTCAAGAAAATTCCACTCAATAGAATCGAAAGCCTTTTCAAACTCAATCAACAGTATCAAACTCGTAAATCATTTTCTTCAGATAGTGCATTAAGTCATACAATAGTCTTGTATTCTTACCAATAAACCTATTCTTCATAAAAACTTTTTGAGTATCACTGATGATAGAAAGAAATATTTGTTTGAAGCGGTTTGCAATCACAGCTGATGCAACTTTTAAATCAGTATTTAATAAACTAATAAGACACCAGTTTCAAATCTGTCGTCTGTCTTTTCCTTCTTTTGGAATACATGTTATGATGCTCTGACGCTGAAACTCTGAGAAACAAGCAAATTCATAACCAAACTTTGAAGATCGAAATAGAAAAGGTCCAAAATATCATCAGAAGTTATACAAATCGACAGTAAAGCCTCCGAACCAGGTGATTTAACAGTATCCATCTGCCTTAAAGCAGTCCCACATTCTTTGGAAGATAGGTTACCCTCACATAGCATTTTTTCATCTTCACTCAATTCAACATTATGCACAAAAAAGGTTCATCTTCAAAAGTCAATTTTTGTATGGAATAAACTTTTTGGTAAAAATGTTCTAATTCATTCAAAATTATCGGTTGATCTGATATATGGTTACCTATATCATCTATTATTTCAGCCATAGTTTTATTAATGAATGCTTTCTTTTCTAATTTACAGAAATTTTCTGTGCATCTTTCTCCATTGTCATGCCAGTTTACACTTCTAGAAGGGTTTGGTAAAGAATCATCATGTATTTCATTAGACATCGGCAGTATCAGTGAGAGGCTAGTATTTATGTACAACTCTAATGTCATTGGATCCCAAAGCCAATTTTACGGACACGTGAAAAATATCCTTCCGATATCCCCTATTACTTAAAGATTGTAAGTTACGTCCCAGATTTTCTGGATTTTTAATTATTGTAAACAGTTACAAACACATATTTTCCACCCAAACATTTTTGTTCTGTGCTTATTATCCTTTTTACAGATCGCTTTAAAGGTGACTCGTCGGAACTATCTTTATGATGGTGACCCTGGTCAATCATTTTAAGAACATACTTGTCTGTACTTTCCCATTTGCACCATTTTAAGCAATAATCGGATACAGCTTCGTAAATGATATCAAAACACGCTTGCCAGTTTATTTTCAAACGTGTGTGATATTATGGCCCTTTTCTAAAGTATCAGCAAACTTCTTTGTCTATAATGACGTTTAAATATATGTCCAGGAGGGTCAAAGAGACAAACGAAGTCTCAGCTAATAGGCTATTTCTTTCTTTCTGGAATTTACCAATAGATGTAGCTGAAGAGAATTTGAAGAAAGAGCAGTTCATGCAACAGATATGCATTATAAAAATATAATAGCTTGAAAAAGCCTCATGCTGACCCCATTTTTTCAGTCACATATATCTCCCTTATTATTTTCTGTGTAAATTTACCTCCTCTTAATAAATAATAATTTATAAATAAAGGATAGATTTTGCTCACTAACTGAATAAATGTTGCTTCTTGGATTTAGTTTATTCAAAATCATTTGACAATATTTTAAAAGTGAATTCTAGGTATCATTTGATCTATAAATAAATTTCCAAATGAGCTGAAACTCTTATATCCAGAATGCATGGCAATATAAGGATTACATACAGACAGAGAACGTAAATGACGAAGACGTAACAAACAGTACATAAAGCAAACGCCACAAAAAATAAGGCGCTAACAGTGTAAAGCCCTTAAAACAGGTGCTCAAGATGGATAAGTTTTACTATTTTAATGAATTGTATACCTTTTGCCCGTTTGTAGGTTTTACATGTCATTCAATGAAATTTGATTGAGACAAACATTAAAGTTACCGTGATTAAAATTTTACTTTCGTACAAAACAAAATGTCTACACTTTCATGAACACCGTATAACGATAAAATCCATTTAGTGTAAACAATATTCTATTTCACAAAGACAAATACAAATATAACAAAATTACAATGATTGGGTTTGGAAAAAAATTCATGTAAATCTGATTGATTAATTATTTGTTGCAGCTATATTTTCCAGTTTTAAATTCTGAATTACGAATTCTGAAAATCTTTCTTATTTCAAGACGCCTTTCTGAAAGAAAAGTATATGTAGTATTTTACGAAAGGATATTGAGTAAATGAACATGAGATCATAACACATGTGTTAATTCTAACTGCAATTAATTTTAATGAGCTGTGTGGCCATTTCGGAAATAAATTCTGCATCAACAGCACTCGAACCTAGGTCTAGTTTTAAATAAATACAGACAATGTGATGGAAAACCATGCGGAACATATGTAACTAAAGAAAGAAAACAAATTTGGACTCATCTGATACGTACTTTACCTTTATGTTTAATTGAATATTGGATTTTTTCAAAGTTCAGAAATGTCAACTGTTCAAAGATCATTTGAATATTTCTGTTTTCAAAAGGGGCAGCCCGTGTATTTTGCAACACATCTTAATTGCAAAAAAAAAAGAAACATGGGGAATCCAATGAACGTTTTTTTTTGTGTTCATGTTAAGATGCATAAACTATATGTAACCCATTCTCGTTATTAATTTGGGCCACGTAGCAAGATAAAAATGAATCCCCTAGGATCCCCCCATGGCAAATAAAGTTTGAATGAAAATCCCAGAAATATAGTGCGTAACTTTTATATTATCAAATCAACATCCACGAAAAATATAATGGTGCATAAATTATATATAACTCCTTCTCGTTATTAAATGTTTAATCTGACTAACAAAATTGTGTGGCATAGTCCCCATTCTACAGATAACAAGTTTACATTTATAACAAAAAGGGGAATTGTTTGGTTTAAAAAAAACTAATGAGAACGCTCGTTACGTTTCAACTATGTTTAAGTTAACTTTCAATTATTAACACTTTTGTACGTGAAATGTTACAATATATCAAGTGCTACATTGCTGTGCAATTGAGTGTAGTACGTATGAAAGTGTTTAACTAAGCCGATTGATTTTGTTGGACATCGATATAGTATTTTTTTTTCAAATAATAGCAACGTTGTTTGAAGCTTTGTCGACAGGTACAAAACAACGGCAGTAGAATACCAAAGGAACAAAGGAGTGAAATTTACAAAAATCGAAGTCCAAACGCATGGCCAAAACAAATCTTATTTTACCAAGATCTCCTAATTTTAACGTCATTGTTTTATGTGTTCTCGTTTTTGCCATGTCTTTGGACTTTGATTTTTGTGAATACTACTCCTTTGTTCCTTCGGTATTCTATTGCCCCTGTTTAACTTAATGCTATTTACAGGTAGCTTAGGAGGCGGTTCATAATAATTATCTTTATAAATAACAGGGTATTAAAAAAATTAGTGTCAAGAGCCGAAATCCATGAGACAAAAAGACAAATCAGGTGGAAACGACCGGAAAATTGTAGTCCGCAGTGGTCCATACTTGGTACATGCATTTCAAAAGAAATGGTGGGTTAAACTGGTTGTATGGTGCTCTAATCCTCCCCTTTCATTGTGGCAGTGTCCGGCAGCAACTCAACAACAATTGCCAGTGAATGGTCGTAGACAGTTAAAAGAAATGATTATCTCGGTATATAAGGTCTCAAACTACCAATTCAGCCAATCAGAGCTTCGAACATATATAAAATAGCTCTTTTAGAATCTAAATATTAATTTGAATTCTTGCACCTTTAAAAGTAATTGTCGGAATGAAATGAATGATACACCTGTTAGAACATTGATGTATCAAGCTTATTTTGAGACCAAGGTTCATTGGCTAGAATCATCTTTTGAATACTTATCAGAGGGGTTTTCCGGTATACTCAACAGCAACAGCACTTGACAGGTCGTAAGTCAGTAAAATGTTCATCACAGTACTAAATAAAAATGAGATCGTGAAAGATCTGTTGGGTTGCTGGTTGGTAAATGTCCTTTTCTAACACCAAGACAAAACTAATTAAAATCCATGGTACATGTTACTTCTTTAACCCTGAAACAAGACCATGATGAAAAGTTGAAAAAACATATATTTATCGCTTTGTACAGTTATCCAAACGGAAAAAACTTTATCACAAACATCATCGACAAGGACAAATCTACAAGTGGTAATGTTATATACAAGACTACACAGATAACAAAAGATAATGAAAATATATGTTGTGCAATGGCCACAAATTAATGTAAATAAACAAAATAAAAATGGTAAGGTAGGCCACAATGAGGTAAAATTAAACAAAAATATACAAACTAAAAAAACAGCTAAAATATCCATAACGGATTGAAAGAAAAGTGTGCCCAACGTTTCGGCCAGTGGGGCCTTCTAGGGGTAACCGGGACAAAAAAAAAACAAAAAAAAAACCAAAAAACAAAAAAGGTGTAGAGGATACAAGAGAAAACTACTAACTAACGTGACACAAACATCAAAATTTAGAATTCATATAAATTAAGATAATAGATAATAGATATAAAGAAGTATACACATGAGATATAATCTCATGTACAAGTGCACCATATCTAAGAAAAAGAATACATAATATAAAATTTCATATGAGCAATCACACGAACAGTAGTGTATATTTATAGAAATTTACTGTTTTATCAAAATTCTAAACCCTTAAAAACACCACGACTTCATTCCATGTATGGCACTCGTTAGATGTCCTGAGTACTGGATTTGGCTTCCTATTCGATATTTTTGGTTATGAGTACTTCTTTTCTAACTATTTTTGGATTATGGCTTTCCATATCATTTGATTTTTGTGCTGCTGATGAGAGGTTACTCATTGACACGTGTACAGCATAACTAAATTTACAGTTTAATATGCAACTTTGGTATTTTTGTATTTCCTCAAGTTTATTTCAATTTATTAGTATATTGTATTGATGATTGTAAACAGAGTTACAATTTCCATCATGTTTCGGAAATACCAAGCAATCTTCACACAATTTATAAAATTGCATTTTGCAACTAAATGAAGTTGTTATGTAATCAAGTATGTGGATTACAAGTTAAAACACAACATGTGACAGTATAAATAGATGTATCATTAAGTTACACGCATTTTGGATCTTCATTTGCGATAAACAATGTTCCGCTTGCTGATTCTTTTTATCGTTACTGGTGTTCTTCTATCAGACCCTTGGGGATCTGGTGAGTATTCATATATACAATTTTGAAATTGTTTATTTTCAAATTAGATAAATGATAAAGAAATCTCTTGTTTCTCGTCACTGTTACTTCATCTGTACAAATAGTCTTTCTGATTAGTTTGTACGAAAATGAATAAATAAATACCCCCCCCCNCCCCCCCCCCCCCCCGAAAAAAAAAAAAAATCAATAATAAATAAATCACAAATAAAACTAAAAATAAAAGCAAGCAGAAGTGCAGGTTTTTTGGCTAACCAAATAAGGTTGTACAACATTGAAAACCACTTTTACAATATGTTGTATGCTGGTACTTCAGAATATAATTTATCAAAGTCCTAGAATTTCATATTCTCTGAAATAAATGTTTTGTTCTTGAACGAATTCAATATATAGTTATTTATAAAGTGAGGTTTTAGAGTTATTTGTTCTCTATGACATCTAAATATCTTAAAATTTTGGATTTCAGAAATAAAACAACGGCAGTAGAATACCGAAGGTAGGGTGAGCATGTCCTGCTCCTCTAGCGGCATCCGTCAGGCTATCAGCGAGATAATCCAGGGTTGAGTCCAATTCCGTTAGGTCAAATCCATAAAGACGTGAAATCTAGCTGAAAATGTCCGTCTTCATTTGGGACACAGACACGTCATATATGTCAATGATGTCATGGTGACGGCCAAAGAATTTCTGAAGGGATGAAAGTAACTAAGGTTGAAGAAATCCCTGACTAAGCAGCTTTTGGGACAGTGTTTTTGCTATATTAAAAAAATCACTGTATACACTACATGGTCGACAATAACGAATCAACTGGGAAATGTACACTCCATAGGTTGGAGAGGTAGGTATATTGCTGCTCAGAAAGGGAAAGTTCACAATTGGGAAATTAGAATCGTTACGTTTGTCATATAGCTTAGATTTCAAACGTCCATTTTCGTCAATGTATATTAAAAGATTTGTGTACGAAGCTGAAGTATTTAAAAAGATGTGACGATTTTGATTGTAAAGCATTAAAGGCTGATTACTTTCTGAAGAAAACAGAATTATTCTTAAAAAGTAATATTTACACATAAGCTTTTTTTCTTGTTCATTTTTTTTTAAATTTGAATTGTGTGATTTACTATCTCATAAATATATAAAATGCTACTTCACTAGACGACAATAAAGTTAATGTAGTATGATTGTTCTATATACCGTAGATTATGTTATAATTTATAGGGAATTGCGGACTCTAAAAATTTCTGTTAACAGCGTTATAGTACAATAAGGAATTTTGCATAAAAAAANAAAAAAAAAAAAAAACAAAAAACAAAAACAAAACAAAACAAAAAAAAAGAAAAGAAAAAAAAAAACAAAACAAACAGAAAAAAAAATAAGAAAAGAAAAAAAAAGCAAAAACGCAGCCGAAGAAGATGTATCGGTAATCTTTTTTAATTTCAAGTTATTGGGATAGATATGGTGAAAATATTCCTTGAATTTTGGATTATTAAGAGAGGGAACATCGTCTATGTAGCGGAAGCTGAAATTAATGGACTAGGCTGATTTGTTTTGTTTTTTCTGTTTTAGCCCTTGTAAAAACTTCGCCTCATGCGAGAAAAGAAAAAGATCAGCTAAAAGTGGCGCAGATAGTTCCCATAGGAATCCCGATTGTCTGTTGAAAAACACGGACTCTAGATTCGATGAATTCCAACATCTTGATAACGTCATTCTCCGTCTACTTCTTGTTTGACTCAGTACGGTTCTTTACAAAGTATTTTTTGTCTTTCCCTACTACTAAATAAGTGTATCTGCGTTCTCCGTTTTTAGTGCAGAAACATTGATGCATCAAATCCGAAATTGCAGGTTTAAATTTATTGTGAGGCAGGGTAGTATAAAGAGCAGAAAAATCAAAATTTTGTATGCTGTAGGAATGGGTAAGACTGCTAGAGGATAGCTGTTCAAGGAGATCCTTTGAATTTTTTTCAAAAATAAAAAAAAAATGAAATATGCAAGAAAAACTTTTAGATACACAGGATAATTAAAAGACTTAATATTTCGTTTCGAGGAAAACTATTGTTTACAACAGCATTATATTTTTAGATTGGACCAACTAAATACCAATGTATGTTAAAATGAACAACGTTTGAAAATACCGACGTTTCAAAAATACCGAAGTTGCATAAAAACAGTAGATTTTGTTATGCTGTACACGTGTTTCAAGGAATATCCTCTCATCTGCAGCATTAAAATCAAACAATATGGGAACCCAGTATCCAAAAGTAGTCAAAAAGAAGTACTCATTATCAATATATCGAAATAAAAGGCCAAATCCAGTACTAAGGACATCTACCGGGTGCCATCCTCGGAATGAAGCCTTAGTATTTTCAAGGGGTTTGAATTTTGATAAAATCAGTAAATTTCTATAAAACGCAGGGTAAATTTTTCATGTCAGACAAGTCTGACTATTGGGCTGGTGAATACCCTCGGGGACCTCTTCCACCAGCAGTGGCATCGGCCCAATGGTTTCAAAATACAAAATAACCGAAGTTGCATAGAAACAGTAAATTTTGTTAAACGTGTTTCAAGGAGTACCCTCTCATCAGCAGCATTAAAATCAAACAATATGGAAAGCCATAATCCAAAAGTAGTCAAAAAGAAGTACTCATTAAGACAAAATCCAGTACTAAGGACATCTACCGGTGCCATGCCCGGAATGAAGCCTTAGTATTTTTAAGGGGTTTGAATTTTGATAAAATCAGTAAATTTCTATAAAACGCCACGTAAATTTTTCATGTCAGAATTTATTTCTCACATAACATCCATTCTAACGGAATAAATTATTATGTATGGCAGATGACACTTGTTTTAATACCTTGATTTTGATTGAAATGTTGATAGTGAAAAAAGATTGAATTGCATTTAATCTCTGTTCAAATTGAAATTTAGGGACAATTTCCATCCTTCTTTAACCTGGTGCATTGTGGATTTTTGCTGACTCTGATTTGAGGGATTTTTAAGTGAAAGAAAGCATGTCAAGAAAGCGAAAGGAGATTTTATATGGTTGATTATTTTTCATCTGTCTTAAACTTTCTACAAAACGTAACAGACTATATGAATTATAATGTATTTTTTTCCTTTTTTGTAGAACACAAAAACGACGATTGTGAGTATCTTATACTTATTTGTTCTGGTTGATTGTTTAGCATTGTATAGTAATTAATCGAATGCTCGAAATCAAAAGAAGTTAATTTATGTTTCGGATAATGGATTTTCAAATGTTTTGATTTTATCTGCACTGAAGAGACATAAGTTGTCGAAATGGGCATATGCAGAATCTAAATTGACAGTATCTTCGGTATTTTGTTATTTAAGTAACACCAACCAACAAAGTGAAATAATATTAAGCCTGATATCTGTTGTATTTGGCGCTGAAGCAACAACATTAAAATTGTTAAACGAAATTCAAAACAGATTTGCATATTCCAGTACTCAGAATTCCCGTCCGTATTGGTTTTCAACATTGTCATATAAAATTTTCTCTAAATAACCCATTACTAAGTTTGCGTAGGTTGGAGCTACTTTGGTCCGCCATAGTTTAACCTGTTTTTAATGCCTACCGTCGAAATAAAATGTATTCCCTTCTATAACTATTTTCAGAGCTTTTATCAAGAAATCGGTATTAAATCGACTGTTGATAATGTTTCGATTTTCTTCTATCCAATAATTAAGTGCAGTTTCTCCTAAATCATGGGGAATATTTGTGTATAAACTTATTACATTAAATGAAGTTAGAATTATATTGTCAGGTATATTCTCCGGAATATAACGTAAAAAATCCATATCATCTCTAATGTAACTTGGAATTAGTATACACAGATGTTCTAGAACTAGATCTAGAAAATGACTTAGTCTTTGTGTTGCTGATTCTGGTCCGGCAACTATGGGTCGCAATTTCAGATCAGACGGACGAACAACAACATCAAATTGAAATTATTATAGAAAAATTTAGGCAATTAAAAACCTAAATTGATCGAATGACGGAATTTTTGCTGAACCTACTAGCTTTCTCAACGTCTCTCGCGATTTGTTAATTATTCGTAAAAAAATGTTTACATACATCGAACGTTAAAGATTTTTCCCTGGACACAATAATACAATTTATACACAAAGATATTTTTGTACCAGATTTGCGACAAAACATAATTGATAACTAAATACCGAAGTTGCTGTGACTTTAATTTCTGCATATGCGCATTTCGACAACTTATGTCTCTTCAGTGCAGATAAAATCTAAACGTTTGGAAGACCATAAACTCAAAGGTGTGTAAAATCTGATAGAGAAGATATTGTAAAGTTTCAAATAGAATCGGCTTTCGGGTCAGCACCGAAGTACTGACTACTGGGCTGGTGAATACCCAAGGGGAATGATAAATTAAGAAAATGAGTAGGGGCGGGTAATTATTCCCGCTAAACATTTTATGCATAAACACAACTTCTTGAATAAATATATAAACAAATACTGTGAAAATGAATACTTAAATGAAAAACAAATTACTACGCTTTCTTGTTAATGCCATCCGGATGAAATGCACAAAACTCTCTGATCCAGAAGCTTTCTCTTAATCGTCTCTGTTTTTCGCTCCAACCCCGCACATGATCAATGATGGTTACTTTTGATCTTGCAAAATCTGCCAAAGAATGCCCAGGTAATTTGAAATGTTGACTTACAGACAGGAGTGTTTTTTTTGTGAGTTCACTGCGGTGTCCATTCATTCTTTTGTTGAACGGTTGGACACTTTCACCCACACACTTTAGACCACAGACCTGGCAGTCTATGAGGTATACGACATTATGTATCTTACAACTTACATTGCAGAACACCTTGTATACCTAACCCGTTTTTCTGCTACTGAATGTCTGTGTTTGTTGCATTTGCTGACAACACTTGCAGCTTTTATCCCCACAAGGTTTGCATTGGCCGAGTTTTGGGAGGTTTGCTCGAACCAAGGTATCCTTAATGCTTTGTGGTCGTCTAAAGGCAAATGATTGGTGGCTCTGAGAACATTTTGGATAGTTTTTTGCACTTTTCAATTTCCTTCAAGTAATGTCGTACCAAGCTCGAAACTTTTGACAGCGACGGATGATACCTAAGGACCAAGGGAACTTTTTATTGAACTTCTTATTTTTGTATTGAAGGAGCTCGTCTCTGGTGACTTGACATGCTCTATTGAACCTTTTTGTATGACTTTGTCAGAGTACCCCCTTGATTTAAGATGGTATCTTAAATCCCCAAGTCTTTGTTTAGTGGTGTTATCTGATGAGGAAATGTGTTTTACTCTGATGGCCTGGCTATATGGTATGCTATTAAAACAGTGTTTTGTGTGACAACTTTATGGTGACAGATATTGATGTCTAGAGAAAAGAAGGGAAACGGGGAATGTGTCAAAGAGACAACAACCCAAAGGGGAGTAATAAAAACTCAAAGCCACCATAAAATCTTCAATGAACGGTGAGAAAACCCCACACCCAATGGCAGGTCGGAGTCGGCCCCTGAATAAAGAGTAATCAAGTTCAGCGAAATAAACATCATCCTACACTCCTATAGACATAAAGTAAACGAACTAGAAAAAAGACAAGACACACAAAGGCTTAATAAATTTCCTGACTTAGGACAGGCGCAAACATACTGCGGCGGGGTTAAACTAGTTTTATTGGGCCAAAACCTTCCCTCTACAGCCAATGTGGTAAATCAAAAAACAATCGTAACAACAGTAAAATTCAGTTGGCAACAGGACTGAGTCAATTGTGAAAAATGAAACTGAAAGAACTAAATATACGGACATAAACATGAAATCACGTTTGTCTATCGGTTTTGAATATAAGTCCGTGGATTATTCCCTCTTTGATAGTGGTGGTAGTATCAAGAAAGGATATTTTTGATTTAGATGGGTAAATTTGATAGAGGGGTGAATAGAATTGTCTAGTTCTTTCTCGGTATGTGTCCATTTCATATTAACATCATCAATAAATCTGAACCAAGAAAGTGGTTTTTAGAAGTGGTTAAAAGCAGCTCTTTCTCAATACTTCCAATAAAAATGTTGGCATAAGATGAGGCCATCTTGGTTCCCATAGCTGTACCATTTACTTGCAGGTAATGCTCTCTACTGAAGGTGAAATTTATTATGCTTAAGAACCAATGTGAGCATTTCCACTAGACATTCAGTGGGTTGTTCTTTGACAATTCGTTTCTCCCGTACTTTTTTGCATGCTGCAATGCCATCCTCATGTGGAATGTTGGTGTAAAGTGAAGTTACATCCATGGAAACAAGTATGGTGTTCTCTGGAACAGAATTAGCTGTTCCAATTTTTTCAGATAGTCAGTAGTATCTTGGATATGTTAGGGGAGATCTTGCACAAAAGGTCTGAGATGAAAATCAACGAACTCATATCTTTTCTGTCGGGTGACTATTAGCTGAAACATAAGTTCTGCCCGGGTTGTTTTCTTTATGGATTTTTGGAAGAAGGTAAAAGCGACCAGGTAGTGTCAATGTGACCGTGTTCATGCATAGCCTCTAGGCTTTCAGTTATCTTTTTTGCAAAATCAAAAGTGGGGTCAGATTCTAGCTTTTTATGATATCTATTGTCTGAAAGTTGTCGTTTGGCTTCCTGTATATAATCTGTTTTGTTCGAGATGACTACTGTACTCCCCTTGTCTGCTGGTTTTATGACTATATCGTTTCTTTTTTTGAGATTTTTCAAGGCTGTTATGACAAATTGTCAGTTTTAGGTACAGACATGTCTGCAGTTTGTTTAATATTGTTTTATAAGATCTATAACCGATTCGAGTCTGGTGTTTTTGCTCGGTTTCGGAACCCAGCTACTCTTTTCAGTGAATTTAGGGATCTCGACAGCCTCATTACAACAGAATCATCACCAGATGATTCTTCGTTTTCTTCTTTCCTAAAACCAAAATATTCCTTGATTCGTAGTCTTCTGGCAAATTGATCAAGGTCTTCTCCGAGTTCATGTACATTTGTTTTTAAAAGATTTGGACAGAAATTCAAACCTTTGGACAACAGTGATTTTTCGGCTTTACTCAAATTTGTGCTTGATAGATTAATATATATATATATTGTATATATACGTCTTCAGTGATACACAACAACATCAAAATACAATTATTATAGAAAATCTAATTTGTACCAATATACAACATTGTGTAGATAAGAGTCAAGTTACAATGCCTAGTTGATACCAACTTGATATATGAATTTTTTTCAAGGACATAGCAATTTACAACATTTTCCCATAGGGCTCAATGTTAAACTTTGATCTGCAGCCACCTTAAATCTATGATGGATAAAGATCATTCATTTGTTTTTATTCCTAGTTAATATCAACTTGATACTATATATTTTGTATTACTACGAGTTCTAAGTCATGGCCAAAATTCAGAAAGACCCACCTAAACAGCAGTTAATGGATCTTTTTAACAATACATATAGACATTTGGAAATATTTGGCTTTATGTAATCCTGTATTTTCGATTACAGACGAAATCTATACTGCCGAACTCACTTTGTATAAATCTAGTAGTGATCATACTCCTTTTCTTAATCTTGATATATCTATAAATCATGGAAAGTACACACTAAAGTTTATGATAGAAGGGATGATTTATCTTTCCCTATAGTTAATTTCCTCTATCTCGACGGCAATGTTCCGATAGTCCCTTCTTACTGGGTCTACATTCACAAGTTTTTTTTTAGGCCACACCAATTTAATTTCTTGTTCTTCGGACTTTTTGGCCTTAAAATTTGAGGCGAGCGAGCGATAGGAAAATTTTTTATTTTTATTTTAAAAATTGATAATTTTAAGGCGAGTACCAAATCACAGGGGCGAGCGAGTAATTTTTTTTTTTTAAATTTATTTTTTTATAAAATATTTATTTGATTAAGTTGGTATTATCTCATATTAACTCTTAAATGGTGCCATTAATCTCAGATAAATTTGTAATGTAAGAAGAACACATAAATGAATTCTGTCTTGATTATATTCTTACCAATATATTTGAAATGTTTATTTGATAATATTCTCAGCAATATATTTAGAAAGTTTTTTTTCTTCATTTCCTATTTCTCTCAATTTAATTTTGCTTTAATATCTGTAGAAATTTTTATATTGAATATGGACAGCAAGCACAGTGAGGATTACAGTGCAAACACTACCTAAATGTAATTCCCATATACATGAATGCAGAACAAGTAAGATGATGAAAGTACCGAGCCCTATTAGTACAAGACAGCACCATGCACCAACATACATGTGCAACTCTACCTGTCTACACCGGAATTTGCCTATAACTAAGAAAACTTATCCATTATTTTGAGTTTCGTGGGAAATAGAAATAATTGTCATCACATATAAGTAAGGACACCTCGTGAGATACCCAGATAAATCCTGGACTTATTTTATTCAGGATGCTGTCATTGCTGGTCATAACAATATAACCTGTTGTGATCAGTTTATGTGTGACATAAATTTTCCTGCTCCCTGTCATAAAATTTGTCTATGAAATGGTCAGATCTAACATGAAAATAGTAATGTGTTTTTGTTTAATTTACAATAGTTCAGCTCAACACGGGCGTCATGGCACATAGACAAAGTTGAAGGCGTCATGGCACAATGTGGAAGTCGTTGAAATAACATACCAAGTTTTTTTATTTTTTAATTTAAAAGCTGACAGCCAATGATTCGTACAGAAATCATTGTTATACATCCTTGTTATTTGTGAAAAGATGACATTTACCTATTACGAACTTACCTCGTTCCACGACGGAAAAAATGTTGTTCTTTCGGCCTCAAAAATCGCTGAAGCATATGCTTACTGCTTAAAACATAAGTCATTTTGAATATATCGGCATTTATCAATAAATATATCACAAAATGTATCAATTAAAGGCAGTAAACTCGTCTATTTTGTCAGCAAACGTGAACCATGTGAACAGATTTTTCCCAAACAGGAAGCGATAAATTAATTTTAAAATTCAGTTCGGACCGGAAAGGGGCGGAATGCGGGAAAATTTTATTTTTATTTTTATTTCACTTTTGAAAAAGTACGTGCGGGCGGGTCCGACGAACAAGAAATTAATTTGGTGTGGCCTTATACATTAAATTTTTACATATGCTCAAGTATGTAGTGATGTTTCTGACTTCAATGACCGTGATCTTTTGCATCAACGGTCTAGATATCATAAATTGATAAAAATATTTTCTAAATTTTATTATAGATTCATTGACTTGTTAAGGAAAATTAATTCTACATGCAGGGCTCTCGTATTACATCCATAATTTTATGGAAATGCGCATAAATTCAAAAATTGTTCTTTCAAACTTATTAATCCGTTGAACAAGCCAAATTGAAGGAACTTGGTCATAACTTTGTGTTTGTACCTGTTGACAAGCTTCCAACAACGTTACTATCGTTTGAAAGAAATATTATATTGTTGTCCAACAATACGAGCTCGACAAGTCAACAACTTTCAGACGTACCGATTGGGACGAAAAAACGGTAACGAAACAACATTATAAGGATACAGACATGCTTGTAGTTCCACCTAAAGATAACACCTTGCCTACAATGTACTAGAGTCCTAAGCTTCACAACAATCTCTTCAAGCATCGTTTTATTTCGGCATTTAGTAAGTGTTCTACTACTATTTTATACATCCATTTAACTAGTTCACTTACTTGTATAAAGGAATTGGTTATTAAATACTGTGAAAACACTTATCAAAACTCTGGTGTAAATTACTTTTGGAGTGTAAAAAAATCCAATTGAAGGTTAAGATAAACAACAATCTATTCAAATGCAAGTCTCATCCATCGACAGTTTTGATTTTTCCACACTTTACACTACCTTGATTAAATCAAAATTGGGACAACTTATTAAATGGACTTTTAAATTTTCTGGTCTGCAGTTGATTTGTTTCAACAAAGAGCAAGGATTCTTCTCTAATATTATATACATTAAATATTGTTCCTAGTCATGTGATGATATGATAAATGCACTCAATCTTTTGGTGGACATCATCTATGTTCGTTTTGGCAACACTATTTATCAACAGGTCATAGGTATTCCCATGTGTACAAATTGTGCGTCTCTCATTGCAGATCTTTTTCCTTTCTGTTACAAAAGAGACTTCATGAAAAAAACTTCAAAACAGTGATAATCTTATTTCTATTTTCAATGATAACAGCAGGTATATTGGCGATATCTTTACTATTGACAATCCCCAGTTTTTAGATTATGTAGACATTATTTACCCACAAGAACTGAAATTAAATAAAGCTAACAATTATTCCAAATACTGCTCTTTCTGGATCTAACTATCATTATTAATGCTGGCAAAATAAAAACCAAAATATATACGGTTGGGCATAGATATTGAATATTGGTATTTTCTGAGCCAAAATTTGAAGTTTCGAAGTATTATACACAAAAGTGTGTGAATGAAAGTATAATATTTTGCTGTAAACATTGTTTTTTAACTGTGAAGTATGAAAGTCTGATTCTACGAATCTGTAAGACCACTACTTCAATCCGTTCTGAAACCCACTTTTTGGCGAAAATGGGACATTTTTTAAATCAAATATTGTGTGTACAAATATTTCCCAAAAAAGCAATTTTCGAAGCCTTTCGTGTTCAGAAATGATTTAAGTGATTAGTGATTTTTAAGGATAATTTAATTTTTTGGAAACAAACAGCCCTTAAATATCGTTGTGATCTCAACAAAAATATTACACATTTATGACCAAGAGTATATGATAAAAGGGATGATTTTGATTTCAGTATAACTAATTTCACTTTTCGTGGCGGTGACACCCCTCAAGCTCCATCGTGATAGGGAATATTAACAGTAACCTGAAAATTTTAAATACATACTGGCCTCTCACTGATACTACCGATGTCAACTGAAATATATGATGATTCTTGACCAAATCCCGCGGGAAGTTTTGAGTTTGATTTTTTTCTTCCGTAGTGAGACAGTGTTTTACAAGCAGACTAGGCTCCTTTAGCTAGCCGGCAATTTAGCGGCGAGCATCCCTTGACCCATCTTTCAAAATTACGTATTGTCATATTCTCTCTTTTCAAGATTGTGGTCATGAAGTTAGTAGTCTACCTGTATTGGGTTTTATTCGTATGTTTACTAAACTATAGGGAAGGGGAGGTTTTGGTACCCATAATCCGGATTAACCCTACCGCTTGCTATTGCCAGTGCCGGTACCCGAATTACTATCGTTGTTTACGTTTGTCTTTTGTCTAATTTGTGCTTTTCCTGTGTAGTTCCCTAGCAGATTGTGGCATGCAATTATAATTTTCAGCCATTGTAGGTGTTTCATAGCATTGTTATTCAATTTTTACTTCTGGTTTTTATTGGCAAAAATATTGATCAGCTTCTCAATGCTTTATACCGTATCTAAATCAACTCATTTTTTGTCCTATTTGCAGCATTTGGCATTGCACAATATCATGTTCTTCTTTCAAAATTTATGATATTATTATAAGAAATCTATTTAGAAGTATTTCAATTAAAGTTTCATATGTAATAAGGCTTGTTATCATAGTTTACGGAAATTATGTCCTTAGCTAGCTGTCAGTAAGTAGGAGCATTTGTCAGGACGGTAGCCGCGTGTATTGTCTTAATGTCTTATGTACTTCATTATAAAGGTACTCGTCTTGATAAGTTGGAATTTTTTCTATTTTAATTTTACTCTGTCTTTCTATGTATTTATTTTTTAGCCATTCACCACACATAGAGTTTGGATCCAATAAAGCAACAACAGTAGAATACCGAAGGAACAAAGCATAAGATTACGAGTTTAACCAAACCGCAATTTTTGCGCCTGTCCCATGTCAGGAATATTATGGTCATTGGCTTGTACTTGTCTTTTTATAAAATTTTTCTTGATATTGGGGTTTTATTGGATGTGGTTGTTTCCATTGATTTATTCACTTTTGACTTTTTGGGGTCATTTATGGACTAATATAGGGTTTGAGGTTCCTCACTGTGTTGAAGACCTTACGATGACGCCCAAATGTTTTGTTTTTGGCCGTATTAACCTGAAAATAGGATTTTGTCTCCATGACATTTTCCCCATTTCCTTTCTTTTCATATTGATGTATGAAACAGTTTTCAAAAAGTATCAATTTACAACATTATCCCATACGGTCCAATGTTAAACTATGTTCTCCGGTGGCGGCTATTTGTGATGACATTTTAACCTGTTAAACAAATGTAAAAATTTTATGTCTTTATAAGCTGAACACTTTTGCTATTCAAACTCCTCAATTTTTTTTTAATTTAACGCAAAAATGTATAAAATTACAAAATTTGACAAATAAAGGATAATAATTCCTACATGGGTATTTAATTTTCTTAAGAAATTTTCAGGTGGGTAGAGCTTGGTATGCTGAACATTTTTGCAATTAAAGTTGACTTCTGTATGTCCTAGTTTTTCAATAAAAAATAAATTATCATAAAAATAATGAAAATTCTAAAAGACAAGAAGTCCAAGACGGGTTTTCGGATTTTCTTCAAAATTTCATGGCGAGTAGATCTTGACATGCTAATAATTTTTACTTCCCATCAAATTTTTGATGTCTGTGACAGTTTTTGACTTATTTGCAAAATAAATAATTAAAAAAAAACAAAAACAAATAAAAAACAAGAACAAAGCAAAAACCAGCAATTTACCCCTATGTTCCTTTGTTACCAATAGATGCCATGTTGTTTAGTTTTCCCACTAATCGAACACAATTTTAAGGTTGCATACCCTCGTGATGCTTCAGGTCAAGTTCGGTAACGATTGCCCATGCAGTTTCAGTGAACGGATATTTTCAGCTAGATTTCACGTCTTCACGGATTTGACATAACCGCTTTTGACTCAACCCTGGATTGACTCACTGATAGTGTGACGGGTGCCGCTAGCGGAGCAGGACATGCTTACCCCATCCGGAGCACCTGATGTCACTCCCGGTTTTTATGGGAGTTCACACTGTCAGTACCTCAGTTTTTCGTGTTATATTGTATATTATACTGTAAAATTTTAGTTTTGTCTTTGATAGAGGTGTTTGTGATACCGATTTGTACTTGTGATTGTTTGAATACTACATAGTTTACAAAAGATTTACATAATTTTACTGTGGTACTGTTTGAGGGTTAGAGAAGTAACATGTGCCATGGATTTCAATTGGTTTTGTCTAAGGGTTAGAAAATGACATTAACCAATCCGCTACCAAAGAGATCTTTCAAAACAATATGTGCCTCACTGATAGTGTGACGGGTGTCGCTAGCGGGGCAGGACATGCTTACCCTTCCGGAGCACCTGATGTCACTTCCGGTTTTCATGGGAGTTCAAACTATGAGTGCCTTAGTTTTTAATGTCGTCTTTTTATTTCCGTGCTTGTAGCTGTCTCACGTCCTTGTTTTGTCTTTGTTTTTCTCTGTTGCCGTTTTTGCCATGTCTTCGGATTTCGATTTTTGTAGTCTTCGCTTCCCTTGTTCCTTCGGTATTCTACTGCCGTTGTTTTTTTTTTGAAATTGTTGAAGCACGAACGATGTAATTAAGATCTGCATACATTTTGTAGGTGGCCATCTTAAATTTATGAAATGTACTAAAATTCTTCATTAGTTGAATGATCATCATGCTTCCATGCCTAGTTTATATCAAGGCAGAATCAGTTGGATAAATTATAAAAAAGGTCTATGAATGTGCATGCATCTTTTGTGGTAGGTCATTATCTCTTCAAATAACTAAATACCGATGTTACTATGAATTTATTTTCTGCATATGCACATTTCGACGACTTATGTCTCTTCAGTGCATATAAAATCTAAACGTTTGGAAGACCATAGACTCAAAGATGTTCAAAAAATGATAGAGAACAAATAACCAATATGATCTAAATGTCAAGCCAAAATAAGGACAGAAAATATGTTGCTTTGACTTTTTTTTCATGATTGACCTGCTTTCAAGTTTACGTCTGACTTCGTTTCTCAACAATTGCCCATGGTTAGATCATCAAAACCTGCATGGGCACGAACCTTTAGTGGTAGGCAGCAAAACGATAGAATAAGTTCACTTTGACGTAAATTTTCCGAATGCTATTTTTCTTCAGAGTTCAAATTTCAATAATTGTAGGATCATCTTACTTTGCGTAGTGTAGGATAGCAATGAATTCCGCTCAAACCGGTGCTAGGGACCGTCTTGAACTTGCTATGAGGTATGAGTAAAGCTCATTGTTGAAGGCCTCATGGCGACTTCAAGATGAAGAACAACAATAAAAGCGTTGTTCCATTGCTTATTATACCCCCGCTTTGTAAAAGCGGAGGGTATATAGTGATGGTGGTGTCCGTCCGTCCGTCCGTCCGTCATTCCGTCCGTCCGTCCGTAACACTTTTACTGTCAAAGTTTTCTCGGCTTCTACAGGTGGGAATGATTTGATATTTAGCATTAGGCTTCCAAATGATGAGTTGTACATTGTCAGATATTTTCATGTTTGTGGCGCTACTACTTCCTGTTTGCCGATACATTAATACTTAGTTTCATATACCACTATTAATGAAAATTTTTCGTCAAAGTTTTCTCTTCTTCTATAAGTGGAAATGATTTAATATTTAGTCTCAAGCTTCATATAGATGAGTTGTACCGTGTAAGCTATTTTCAGGTTTGTTGCGCTATTACTTCCTGTTTACCGATACATTGATACTTA
>MJUU01020823.1:35478-56922 GCA_002080025.1 Modiolus philippinarum
CCAAGAAAACAAAAAAAAAAACACATGAATATATGCCGTGATTGTTTTAGAGAACAAGCAATTTAAAAATTTGACTGCCATAATACAAAAACATGATCTGGGCTAATTATAACCTACAACATATAACAGCATATTGATTTAAGAAATACAAACCTTAACACATAGAAAGTATTTATCGTTTTCAAATACAATGCTCTATGTTCATCATAGTGTATTTTGTTTCTACATGGAAATGTGCTCCAACATTTTGAACAGTGTTTGATTCAAGTTGCTCGCATTATTTCTTTAATTCTTAATTTTTCTTTCTTTTAATGTTGTGAATAAACAATGAAAGGGTATGGCGTAAAAGGACATAAGAAAATGTCTCAACATATATATAGTGAAACCAGGCAATAGAACCACACTTTTGTTGTTGATCTTCTTCTTCAAGTCAGCATAAGCATATTTCTTTCGTTATACGATGGTGTATGAAGATAAACGGTAGTTACTGATTCGGCAGTACCTTTGTATGTTTGCATTAAAAACTTGATCTACTTGTTCTTTTTTTTGTCCTACATAATTAAGGTGGTTCGGGGGACTATTCGAAATCCATCAGATTTTTCAATAGTTTGCGGAATTAAACTTCAAAAATTGAAATTCCAAAAAAATAAAATAAAAACAGGGGGTCACGGACCATATAAGCCCACAATCTTTCGCCAAAAATAGAGAATTTTTAGTTGAAATGTTAAGGAAAATTATCATTTAATAAAATATTCAAGTTATATCCATGAGAATTTTTATTAATTCTAAATATAGCTAGAAAAATGGGGTCACGGTTTATTTTAAAAGATCAAAATTTTCATAGTGTTTTCTTTGTAAAATATTTTTTTTAAATTACTTCTTTTGTTTATATTTTCATTTCAAAAAATGTTACCGTATAATACTGTTCTGAATTTCTCATCTAAATTAGTTAAGGGAGGACCGAACCGTCAGTCTAAAACGAACAATCCAAGGACGATGGCAACGCAACGTCGAAAAACAAAACCAAAGAAACAAACACATAATATTAGCAAGGCACAGAAAAGAAAATGAAGACACGCACATATACAAAAATGAACAACATGGACCCTTAAAAAACATGGGTGAGATCAGGTGCACCGGTAGAGTGAGCATCTCCTGCTTCTTATAAGACACCCGCCGTGTTGAACATGTCAACTCCGGTAGTAAAGTCAAATCCGGTAGAGGAAAAACAAACTTTAGTAGCAAAGAGAAAGATCTGTTGTCATCTGGGAAACAGATATCCCGGTTAACAAGATCGTGATGTGGACATTTAAACTTCTGTAGTGATGATTTCAAGTTATTGGCAACATACCCTTGCTTAATTGTCCAAATTTTAAAACATTTGTATATTTTATTAATTAAAAATACCTATCAAAAGATGAAACATGAAAACAAAATGAAGGAATACCACCAATCTACCTTAAATATGAAGGTTACTGTATATCTAATTTATGCAGATGGCATTTCGACAACTTATGTCTCTTCCGTACAGCAATAAATACATTTGGAAAACCATGAGTCGAGAGATGCAACAAAGCCGAGAAAGAATAAGTAATCAATGGGATCTAAGGATAGAGATTAACACGATGGAGATACTACTTTATTTTAAACAAAACATACGAAGATTAGGTATTGTATGTTTAGTTCCTTATTTTTTTTAAGTAAAGGCGAAACCTGTGATATATAAAACAAAGCACTCTTAATTTATTTTATGCAGATGGCTAAGAGGACCACTTCAGTGGAGTTAAAATTATAATTTATGTTACATTTCATTTTTTTATCTCAAAAATGTGCAATTCTTTTGGCAGAAAAGGCTATAAAAATTGTAATCATACAGGATGTTTTTAAACACAAAATCTCTCCCTTTTTATTATCTCTTTACGACTCTCTTATTATACAAATGTATAAAGCCCGAAAACATTTATGTAACGTTAAATTTCATAACATGTAAACTACCCTTTTCCTTTTGATCCATTGATTATTTAAAATTTATACCAACTATATATTACATCACATTCATACAAAAAATATAATTTCATGGTATTGTAGAACACAATACGTAGTAAAATATGGATTTTTTAAAATGGCGATTGACGAATTTCCAATTCATGGAATAAACAAAGATTCACATATTTCAGTATAATTTTACCGAGTCATGTTATAAATCTATTTATTATTTACTTACTGTGGAAACAAGAAACATTGTGCGGATTTTTAGTGTACGCCCGTCACAAGTTTCTTACTTTTATGCAGTTGTTCCAGTTAATAAACCGCGTTGTTATGAAAATACTTTTGTTGTTTTGTTAAGAAAAATACCAATGTTAGCAAAGATAAAGCAAGAAGTTAACCTTGAATCAATTTTTAGCTATTCCAAGACCCTTTACCAAGTATAAGCGTCGATTATAAATGTTCGTATTGATCACACACATATATAACATATATAAGCTATGAAGAAACCACAATCTCAGCTGCATGATCTTGTGAAAAATATTGCAAAGCAATTTATTTACATTTTTTAGTACAAATGTTCTTACATTTAATGGTAGGAGATACATTCCCATTAACTGTTTTTTGTTTGTTTGAAAATACCCTTTCTGTTGAATGAAACACCATTAGAGGGAACTATCTGTTGAAATGTACACACACGAAATAAAACAATGAGGTAGCAAAAGCCATTTTTCCTGGCTATACTCATATGTGAACATTTTATTGTTTCATTTTAGTAAATAGCGAGTGGTCTACAATGAAAAACAAAATACCAAAATTTCTGTAAATTTAGATATGTTGTCCAAAATGAAATCAACATGCTCCCTTGGCAACACATTCCGTTGAAAACGACACTGACTAAATGACACACATTTTACAAATGAATAACTATGTTACATGATTTCATTTTATATATGAAATGAGGAAGAGAAAAACTTGTCAACTGTTAAAGTATATGATGAATAGATTATGATATGGCATTATTCATATCATATTCCATATAATCCTTCGATCCATATTAGGCCTCTTGCCTTCCGTCCTCGGGCTAATATGGATGTCTCGAGATGGTTTGAGATATGATATGAAAAATGCCATATAATAATCACTATTTATCATATCTTTATAAAAAATTACAGTAAAATTTATCCCTTGATAATACTGCCGATTTTTTATATTTAGCCCGACTATCTTCAAATTGTTCACAACCGTGTGATATGACTTTTGTTATCAATTGCTTCCGGTTAATATCAACTGCTTCCGGTTTATATCAACTGCTCCCGGTTTATATCACACGCTTAATCTGTAACTGTATTCGAAATAGATTTTACGCTATACAAAACTATTCTATTTTTTAAATTATCTTTTCAAATAAATATTTTACTTTATTTTTCATATTTGAAACATTTTCCGAATTTTTTATTGCCATTCATGCGAAATTACTTTTCAGTCTTTCAAAATTCAATGTTTTAAATTTGAACTAAAATTGCTATTCCTGAAATTAAACTTTTGAGATCGCGTATGAAATTGGGGATGCATTTCTAGTTTGAAACATATGATGAAAATATCATAACATGCAATTTTTCAAATCAGACCCATTATCAGCCCATGGTCAAAATCATCGCTCGAGCCTGTCGGCTCTCGTTCTGATATTCTGACCTAAGGCTGATAATGGGTCTGATATGAAAAATGCCATGTTATAATCTATATTTATTATCAATAATTTTACATTTTTTTCAGCACATGACGAAGTATGTTGCTTCAAATGCAAAGGTAAGCCTTTTATTAACATGTCGGCCATGTCGAGAACTTTCCTATGACAAAATAAGACCCCATCCAACAATATTGCATAAAGAAATCCTACAAGTTCCATGGAAGCCTGATACCACTTTATCTACTATGTACTGGGCTCATAAACTTCACAAACATCCTTACACACACCGTTTTATTTCGGGTTGGAATAATTGATCCGCCGTAAACATATCCAACAATACCTGATTCACTACAGACATATCCATCGATAACCGACTTTTGAGTCGTAGTTGTAACCGTTCTTTTATTATACGAAAAAATCAATTCATCGAGAGGGAATCGCTAATTAACTAACACTGTCGGGCTGAGGGTTATTATTATTCAATCTTTTTGTAGCAATTCTGTTTTTTGTCAATTAAAATTCATTTGAAGAATTGTAGGAAAAACTAGAAGTACTCATCCTATTCAGAAAGAGTATCTTTTTATGTGTTATATATATTTATTTCAATAGGTCAGAAATCCAATCCTTCCGGGCATTATTTCCGCTTTCAATAACACTAGAATTCCTATCTCGTCTCGTATTGAGTCAGTGCACTTACTTATATAAATAACAAAATACCGAACATACGGTAAATTTAGTTTCTGCATGCGGAATAACAAAATACCGAACATACGGTAAATTTAGTTTCTGCTTGCGGAATAACAAAATACCGAACATACGGTAAATTTAGTTTCTGCCTGCGGAATAACAAAATACCGAACATACGGTAAATTTAGTTTCTGCATGCGGAATAACAAAATACCGAACATACGGTAAATTTAGTTTCTGCCTGCGGAATAACAAAATACCGATCATACGGTAAATTTAGTTTCTGCATGCGGAATAACAAAATACCGAACATACGGTAAATTTAGTTTCTGCATGCGGAATAACAAAATACCGAAGTTACTGTTTATTTATTTTCTGCATATGTGCATTTCCACAATGTTTGTCTCTTTACTACACATCAAAAGATTTGGAAATCCATATACCAAGATATGTGTAAAATCTAATGGAGAACAAAATCCAAGAAGGATCTAAATAGTAAAGCCAAAATCAGCTAAGGACAGAAGTCAGAAAAAAATACACAAAAAACAAAAAACCTAAGACAATAAAAAAGAACCGTGTCTTTTATTGACAGCTATGGTTTTTTCAGCACTTTACTGAGATCTTCTACATTATTTGATTAAATCAAAATTAGGACAACTTTAATTCATGGCAGGTATATGGTTATTGGAAATTTAACCATAGGCTGGGCCTTTATATTCGAATTTAACCCAGAGCGTTAAATTCACGAATACAAAGGCCAAGCCCATGGTTAAATGACATTAACCATATACCTGCCATGAATTTTTTCGATTCTAATATGACAGAAAATGGAATTTTCCATTCTGAAGCGACCTAAGAGATGGCGAATTTCTCGTCTCCATTGATGTCTGTGCCTATAACGTCAAAATACACAATCTGACGTTTTCAAACAAATGCAAGTTCAAAATTCAAATTGAAAGCGAAACAGTATACATGTCTTAATGTCATGATTTAGTTAAAAATTTTTCTTAACATTTATTTCCTTCATAAACTAAGACGAACAGAATTAAAAACATTGTAGTTTTACATCCCGTTTACTCGTATTCCCATACCAATTGCGCATGTGCTTAATATATGGTTATCGAGTATTATACTGGTTGACGATTAATAACAGCCATGTTAGAATGATCTTTTAAATTGTGTGACATTCAATTTTTTTGTCGTTAAATTCGTTTCATTCTACCATCAATGTTCCTGGATATGTTATGATATGATATAGGAACTGAATCTCTTGCTGGAAAAGTCTTTGTCTTGGCAACATTGTTTATAAGTTTATGAGCAGGCGAGTGTTAATCCTGTGATTAAAATTGTGCAGAACGTTTTCTCTTATTTTTCAAAATAGATTCACTAAGGACATTCATGTTTGTTGACGATCCCGCATTAATGTGATAAATAAAGACATGGATGTAGCGTTGTTCGATGTTTCCCGATGTATCCTTAATTTTTACTAGATCAATCTTTTTTTTCACATCTGCTTTGTCTGTCATATCAAACAGTCTGAAATCTGTGAAAAATTTAGTGACAAAGTAAGCGATAGGATTAATACGGTTTTGGGCCCCAAATCTCTCCTTTCTCTTTCTTGTTTAGCTATGCGATAATTGGTAGACTAATAATTACAATATCTTGAACATGAGAGGAATGAGAAAAACACAATTTGTGGTGCTTGTCGAGAAAACCAAGGGGCATAGTTTGTTGGTAAAACATTGGCACTTTACGGATGAAAAAAATATATTCAAATTCATAATGTATTTCTGAAGATATTTACAGTGTAAGTGAGAGGCGATTATGCGTATAAAACCTTAAAGACATCGGAGCACAAGAGATGTATGTTCTCAATATATGTCAGTAATTGTGTACAAAAAATGTACTTTCTCTTGAGAGAATATCCCATATGGATATACTATCATACTTTTTAATTTTGGCAATTTTGTCAAACGGTATTCAGGCCGTTCTATTTATGTGCCAACATCTCACAATTTAATAAAGCCAGGTTTTCTTTTAATTTACTGTATGAATGCCCTTTTATTGTTTAAATGTTGTGATTGTTTTTGTCTTCTATGAGCCTTTTTGTCGGGTAACGCATGAAGCAGTTGTAAGAATACTTTGCCATCACACTAATGTTTGTTGGTGATGTCGCAATCATTGGTAATACAGAAAATGGACGTACATTGCTCAGCATTTAGCAATGCATTCTGCTCAAGCCGATGCTAGTTGCTGTCTTGAATTTACTATGATATATGAGCAAATCAAGTGAGAACCGAACCGTCAATCTAAAACGAATAATCCAAGGATAACGGCAAAGTCTGGAAAACAAAGAAACAGAGATATAACATGAGTACGGCACAGAAAAGTAAAATGAAGACACACACACACACACATACAAAGATGAACAACATGGACCCAATATATAACCATGGGTGAGATCAGGTGCACTAGTAAGTATGTGCAGCTTCTTATAAGACACCTGCCGTGTTGAACATGTCAAACCGGTGGCATGGTCAAATCTGAAAGAGGAAACAACAATTATGATCTCAAAGGGAAAAATCTGTTATTATCCGCAAAAGATGGTAATGTCGACTGTAAACTTTTCTGAAGGTATGACTGAAAGTTTTGGGTAACATACCCTTGTTTAAGTAGCCTATTTGTAAGCAACCAGGCTCTATCAAGGAAGTCGCTTTATCGACCACAGGCCCTTGAGCAGCGAATGATTGGGATATGTAAAATCCATATGCCGGTGCTGTTGGAATGTTGCTACAAAGAAAGGGGAAGTTGACTATTGGAAAAATGAAGTCATTGCGTTTATCGTACAGCTTAGTTTGAAGTCTACCTCCGTTGTCAATTTCAAGATGAACGTCAAGGAATGGGGCCGCTGTAGAAGTATCGGATTCACATAGCTTATCGCGCCGATATACTCTGTTACGTAAAGAAGTTACGTTCCAGTTTTTTTCTTGATTTTGTATTAATTTCTTGAATTCTTAACAACGTTAGAATGTAAAATGCAATAAGTAATAAGCTGTTTAATTGCCAATCACGCTATATTTTGATATCAAAAGCTCATATCGTCAAAATTCTTAATTGTATATATTATTTTTTAATTAATAAATAAAGTGTGCTAATAAAAATCATACTTCAAAGATAAGCCAGTTAGCTGATGATACCACATTATTTGTAAGTTCTAAATAGCTCTTAATGTTATAGACATTTTTGGATCATTATCAGGCCTAAAATTAAATAGAAATCAGACAGAAGGTATCTGGTTAGGCAAGTTGAAATCAAGCCGTGATAAGTTTGAAAATACCATCTGGAAGATAAAGCCAATCAAATGTTTAGGAATCTATTTTGGACATGACAAAGTATGAATGTATGGAGTTAAATTGGGAAAGACAATATAATAAATCAGAAAAGCTTATCAAAGACTAGGCGAAAAGAGAATTGACAATGTTAGGGAGGATTATAATTGTTAAGGCACTGATTTTACAAACATAACCTATGTCGCATCTGTGTCTGACATCAGTAAAGAGTATCTTACAAAATAAAAAAAACCTACTTTTAATTTTATTTGGGACAATAAATCTGAAAAAGTTAAACGAAAAATACTAAGGTTAGAATTTGAGAATGGAGGCTTAAATATAACAGATTTTGATAACTATATAGAGACTATTAACATTAATTGCGTTAAAAGACCAACAAGTTACAATGAGCATAATAAGAAAGATGCAAATTGGAAAATAATTCCACAATTTTACTTAGAAAAATATGGACAGAGTTCGTTAATATTTAAAATCAATCTTGATGATTTGTCATTAATAGATAACCTTGAAAAAGATGTGCCTACATTTTATTTGAGAATTATTAAATCAAGGACAAAGGCCAACAGAATCAAAAGACATGACTTGTAGACAACAGATATTTGTGAAAATAAATACTGTAAACTGGGAAATTTTTGCGGCAGTTTTATTTTCGCGATTTTTGCGTTTGAAATGGAAGAGCGAAAATAAAACGGCGCGAAAATACTTGTTTATTATTGAAGTCAATGATCAACTATTTGGCAGAGCGAATTCAAAATTGCGCGAACGAAAATCCTGTCAACTACAGCGAAATAAAGACGACGCGAAAATTTTCCGGTTTACAGTATATACAATTTAAAGGTAAATGCCTTATTTACAAAAATTGGATAAAAGACAATAGTGTTTATATTAATGACATTATTGATGATTCTTGGAAAATCAATCAAAATCTTATATTGGTAAAACTTTCAAATGAAGGAAATTGGTTTCATATTACTCTTAATACAATACCGAAGTTACTGTGAATTTTGATCCTGCATATGCGCATTTCGACAACTTATGTCTCTTCAGTGCAGATAAAATCTAAACGTGTGGAAGAGAATAAACCAAAAGATGTTTAATAACTGATATCTTAATTGATAAAATCTATTCCCAAACTTTGGCTAAAGATATTACAAAGAGAAGAANCGCCCCCCCCCCCAAAAAAAAAAAACACATAAAAAATAAAACATGTTAAATTTTACTTTTGTTTTTTTAAAAGATACCAAATTGAAAGTTTTAGGTGGAAGCTACTGCATTCCATACCAACATGTAAATAACTCTTGTTCAGATGGAAAGTAGTAGAAAATCCAATATGTCATATCTGTAATGTCATAGAGGATTATGAGCATGTTTTTGTTTTATGTAAATATTTAAATTCATTCTGGGAAAAGATCAAATCCTTATTAATTGATTTGAAAATAGGTCATCACTTCATTTCCCTAAATGTATTGGTATGTGGGTACAAAATAAGTGGTGAGAAGTATTATGATTTTAATAATATACTGACTATCATCATGTTCGTACTTTTCAAAGCTCACTAGTTATCAGATCTAAAGATCAAAGAAGTTGATATTTTTTTTCAATCTTTAGAAGAGAATTAATATCAGGTTATGAAGCACTACTTTATAATGGTAACCAGATTGGCACCCTCACATAAAAAAAAACTTATCAAGACCTTCATAAAATTAATTAATAGTTAAACATTAGAATCTTGTTGTCTGTGACAATACTATACAATTCAATGGACTTGTACAAACATAGACAATATAAATTAATGACAACAGCAGCCACAGATTCAGGGATGAGTGTTTGTGTCATCAATCTTTTGGATTATCTTTTAATTATTTCAGCTTGGTTATGTCTAAATTAAAATATATTAAAATGAGTGTATGATATTAATTCCATTTTCCCTTTTTCTGTCAATAACTGTGTGTTTTTCATTGGGGACATGACTTGATGTCTCTCGTCCCAATATTTTTGGGAAGTGTACCCCAGATTAATTTCATTTTCATTTGATTATAATAAATATTTCTAGAATGTAACATTCTAGAAATATTTATCATAATCAAATGAAAATGAAATTAATCTGGTGTACACTTCCCAAAAATAGTGGTCGGCCTGCCAAAAAACCTGGTCGGAAAAGCCAGCTTAAATGTCGAATGGAAAACATTCATGTTATTAACTTTCTCACTCTTCGGTATTTAGTTATTTCTTACTATTTTATATTATTTATAATTTTACTTACATATTAGTATAACGGTTTTTTTATTGTATATGTACCGTTAGACGAAAGTAAATATAACATAAATAATTATAGAGTAATAAAGGAATTTATAGCTCCGGAATATTTTTGTACATCATCAAAATGTAACACTAACAATATGATCATGTATATGTTACTTTAGATAGACCCTGCTATCTGAGGCATAAAAATTACAGGGAACCTTGCTAATGAAGCTGTAACAGTAATGTATGAATGTAACAGCCATATAAGTTCTATAAAAGAAATTTGTTGTTATTAAAAAAAACAAACAAACAAAAAAAGAAGAAAATACTAGTGTAGAAAATATATTACGTCTGAAATTAACAATGAAGGGATATGGAGTAAATTTAAATGAGACAAGATCTCTACAAATACATGGCAAAACTAGCAATGGAACAACGCTTTTATTCTTGTTCTTCATATTAAGTCACCATGAGGCTTTTAACAATGAGCTTTACTCATACATCATGAAAGTTGAAGACTTCCAAATTGGTCGCTGTTTTAAGAGGTTTTATATACTTTCATTTTTTACAAGTCAAGTATTTTCTTTGATAAGCAGATCCTTGAATCCTATATACCAGGTTTAAGGAATTATCGTACTAAAAAGATGAAAACAAATCCTACTCTTCCTTTTGGATAATACACTAAAACAAGAAAAAGTAAAATATGTTATTTTAGACAAACGTATCCGTGTCTTCATGTACAGTGACTGTATTTTGTTGTTTTTTGCAGCCATGGAATGTCGTTCCTGTTGTAAAGAGAAACATTGTAAAGGTTTGTACTAAAAATTTATTGACGTAAACAAAAATTTCACAGGGAGGTTATTATTGAGTAGAATTTCATCATATTAAAATTTTTGTTTGCTTCCGAACTTCAAATATGACTCATTGTTTCCATATTGACGGATCTGTCTAGTAGGATGAATTGTGATTACAATTATATAAATAATGAATTTGTTCTGACGTTGGCTTGTTTTTAGAACTAATGATTAAGAACACAAACTGATACAATATTGCGGACGGAATTGTTATGCATCTGTTTGATCCATCAACAAAAGTTTTTTTATTTTTAATGTTCTCTGAACAGTTACTGTTATTGACAGTGTTAATATAATCATACTAACTTTGCTATATATAGAAAAAAGTATATATTTGTTACACAAAGTTACGGCTTTGTCTGTAAATAGTACGTTTTGATTTGTTCGAAATATACAAAAAATTATATGATTTACTCATTGATTTACTCTACAAGTAACATACAACAAAAACATAAGTGTGTTAACTATATCCGTTCTATTATTTAGGATTGTATCATTTCTTGATATTGTGTAAGTACTTGTAGGAACTGGTAGTTTTTTAAAGGAAAAAGTTTGTGTCCAAAAATTTAGTGATAAAGCACCATTTTAAAGTAAAGCCCATGCCGATTGTATGGAAAACAAGTCTACATTCGTAACAAGAACTGCTAATATTTACTGTATATTACTTTAATTTGTACATTAGTTGAAGTGTGTTGGCATAGTTACAAAATATTCATAGTCGTAAAAGATATTTTCTGACAGCTTAAAGTAGTCCGTATTCTTTAAAACTCAGCCTCAAGCCATCATATTTCCACCTTAAATGGTTAACTGTATCCAACATTAGTCACGTGATTGTCAACCCTGTACTGGGAAGTGAGAGATTTGGTGTAGAATAATGAAAACATATACTATGAGAAATTTGTCAAATTACAATATCGATACAACGGCAGTAGAATGGAAGTGATGATTACAAAAATCAAAGTCCAAAGACATTGCAAAAATGGCAACAGAGAAAAACAAGGGATACAATGGATGAAAACGAAGAAGAAAGGCTCACATTCAACTTTAAACAACCTACAGGTCGGAGCACATACATTTCCAATCTGTCGCACTAGCTAAAATAATAATATTATTTACCAAATGTATGCGTTGGATATCGATATTCTGTGAAAACAAAACAGGGAAGAACCAAACCACCAGTCCATGAGAGAATAATCTACATACAATAACAACATTGGAAACAAAAAGAAACAAGATTTTACAAGAAAAGTCACAGAAAAGGTAAATGGGGCACACATTCAGATGAACAACATAGACCCAATTAAAAACCATTGGTGTGATCAGGTGAACCGGTAGAGTAAGCATCCCCTTTTCCTTATAAAACACAAGGTTTGGTGAACGTGTAATAAAGTTAAATGCAGTAGAAGAAAAAAAAGGAAAAGATCTGTGGTTATGTGAAAGTATATATTCAATACCGGCCCACGAGATCGTGATGTCGACCGTTCTTTCGCAATGACTTCAATTTATGGGTAACACTCATGTGAGTAATCAAGCTCTATAAAAAAAACCACTGTATCGACCCTAGTAGCGAATGAGTTTGGAGATTAGGAGATTAAACTCCACATTCTTAAGCTATGTGAATAATTGACTATAGCAAAACTGAAGATATTGCGTTTCTCATTACATTCTAGTTCACAACAAGTTCAACATGATAGTTCAATCAATTTAAACGGAATTTCCAATACCTTTATAGAAAATATGTAAATGACTGTAAGTTAGATTGGTAATTAAATTTGTCTGTTATTAATTCATAAAGCATTTTTGTCAGAAGAATTTTTTTTTCACATTGTACTTACTGTAATTGACTGTCCAAAACACCTTTAGTTTTAGCATTTCGATATTTCAACGACACAGCCGTCTTCATCTTTATTTCCGATGAAGACGGCTGTGTCGTTGAAATACAATGCAAACACTGTGTTCAATATTATAACTCTCCATGAAGAAACATTTTTGTTTCATTAACATTTCGAGATAAAATAAAACGTGAAAAAGATGAATAATCGACCCCAAAGAATACAAAAATCATTGCCTCTTTCACCTTCTTCGAACACAGATATTCATTTTGTCATGCAACTAGATGATTATCTGATTATCTGTTCCTAAAAAGCAATAAGATTGAATATTTACCCCAGTACCTCAGCAAAGACAGTAGCTAAATATAATTTGTATTTTGCAGAAAAATACCAATATTACAACTGTTACAACAAGTGTTGTAAGTATCTTTCTCTTATGATGTGGCAGCAATATCTATTTGTAACACAATTAGATAATATTCGTATCTAACAGTTACTCGAAATGCATCACTTAGTAATAACTTTAATGCCATCATTTCACTGGCCTTTCATATGATTAGATAACTTTTCAGCCGTATTTTCATTGGTTGTTCCAGAGATAACAAAATACCGAAGTTACTGTGAATTTAGTTTCCGCATATACGCGTTTCGACAACCTATGTCTCTTTATTGTAGTTCAAATGAAATCATTTCGAAATCAATGAACTGAAATATGTGTAAAAACTGAAAGAGACGAATTACCAATAAAATATAAATAGGAAAGCCAAAACAGCTTAGAGCACAGCTATGCAAGAAGGAGATAATCCTTAGGTTTTAACAAAAATTTCTTAAATTTGGATATTGCAAGTTTTCAAATAAAATCGGTTTTCGGGCCAGCACCGAAGTACTGGCTACTTGGTTGGTGAGTACCCTCAGGGACTAACAGTCCACCAGTAGTGGCACCGGCCCATTGGTAATAAATAACGAAACACCGAAGTACTGGCTACTTGGTTGGTGAGTACCCTCAGGGACTAACAGTCCACCAGTAGTGGCATCGGCCCATTGGTAATAAATAACGAAACACCGAAGTACTGGCTACTTGGTTGGTGAGTACCCTAAGGGACTAACAGTCCACCAGTAGTGGCATAGGTCCAGTGATAATAAATAACGAAACACCGAAGTACTGGCTACTTGGTTGGTGAGTACCCTAAGGGACTAACAGTCCACCAGTAGTGGCATCGGCCCAGTGGTAAAAAATAACGAAACACCGAAGTTACTGTCAATTTAGTTTCTGCAGATGTGCATTTCGACAACCTGTATTTCCTCAGTACAGATCAAATCAAAACATTTGGAAATCAATGAACCGAAATATGTGAAAGGTCACGCATCGGGTCAATACCACGTCTTTGAAATTCTTTTTTAATTTCGTGCTCATTTCATTATGTCGTCTGCACTATTTTGTAATTTTTTTGGTGAAAAAAAAAGAAATGAACAAAATGAGCATCGTGTGTACTCATATTAATTAAGTCTCCCAAACGAAGTTTGGAGAGACTTATAGTTTTTGCTCCGTTTCTATTATTTTTTATTATGTCGCCCAAGACGTAGTCGGGACGACATATTGTTTTTGGTCCGTTTCTTTGTTATTATGTCGCCCCAGACGTAGTCGGGACGACATATTGTTATTGGTCCGTTTCTTTGTTATTAAGTCTCCCAAACGAAGTTTGTGGGGACTTATTTTTTTTTGCTGCGTTTCTTATTATTAAGTCTCCCACCTTCGTTTGGGAGACTTATTGTTTTTGTTGCGTTTCTGATTATTATTATTCCGCTTTCTTTCTTTATTCTTGTCCGGATGAACTTGTCCGAACCAGATCTCAGTAACTATTTGACCTAGAAATTTAAAACTTTGTAGGATGCTGACCCCATATATCTAGTTGTGCCTTATACAAAATTTTTGCAAAGGGGGTTTATAAAGGGCATATTTGATTGGCTCAAAAAGGGGTGGGGTCTGCAATGTTAATCCTATGGGAAGATGAAATTTTGGATATTTTTCACCCTATTTCTCACTGCATCTCAAAAACTTTTAATACTAGCTTCATGAAACTCCATATGAAAGGTTTTTGTAATGCAAGAAAGGGTTCTACAGCATTGGAACTTTCAAAATAATTTCAGTTGTGATGAAAACCAAACAAAAGTTAGAAATTTTGAGAAAAGAGTAGTATATTTTGATTACAGCAATACATATCACGTTATAAGGGGAACCCCTGCCCAATTTCTTTTGAAGGAGGTCTGAAATTGGGTTAAACGGATAAAAGAGCATTTGGTTGCCATGGAAACAAAGCCAGAAACTTTTTTGTTTTTGTAAAAGCAGGTTTTATGATAAAAAAGGAGGAATTTTGAGAAGTATGTATTACATACCTTATAAGGGGAAGCCTTGCCCAAATGTTTTTTGGAAAGGGTCTGAAATAGGGTGTAATGGACAAAAGGGCATTTAGTTGTCATGGAAACAAAACCAGAAACTTATTTTTTGAAAAATTAGGTTTTATGATAAAAAAGAAGGAATTTTGAGAAATATGTATTACATAGCTTACAAGGGGAACCCCTGCGCAAATTTGTTTGGAATTTTGGAAACGGTCTAAAATAGGGTGTAATGGACAAATGAGCACTTGTTTGTCATGGAAACAAAAACAGAAACGTATTGTTTTGGTTGAAAAATTGAGTTTTCTGATAAAAATAGGACTTTTGAAAAATATGAATAACATAGGTTATAAGGGGATCCCCTGCCAAAATTTTCTTTGGAAAGAGGTCTGAAATAGGGTGTAATGGACAAAAGAGGATTTGGTTGCCATGGAAACAAAACCAGAAACTTTTTTTTTTGAAAAATCAGGTTTTATGATAAAAAAGAAGGAATTTTGAGAAATATGTATTACATAGCTTATAAGGGGAACTCCTGCCCAAATTTTTTTAGAAAGGGTCTGAAATTTGGGGGAATAGACGGAAGAACACTTGTTTGTCATGGAAACAAAACCAGAAACTTATTTTTTGTAGAAAAATTGAGTTTTCTGATAAAAAATAGGAACTTTGAGAAATATGTATCACATAGCTTATAAGGGAAATTCCTGCCCAAATTTTTTGATAAGGGTCTGAAATTAGGAGTAATAGACAAAAGAACACTTGTTTGTCATGGAAACAAAACCATAAACATATTTTTCTGTAGAAAAATTGAGTTTTCTGATAAAAAATAGAAATTTTGAGAAATATGTATTACATAGGTTATAAGGGGAACCCCTGCCCAAATTTTTTTCTTGAGGGAGTCCCGTTATGCCTTGAAATCCGATATGGGAGTTCATTTTGGAGACTTTTGTGTTCCGCGAACTTGTTCTCCTTATTCTTTTTCTTCCGCTTTCCAATCCGGTTTTGTCCAAAGCAGATCTCGGAGACCATAAGACCCAGGACTCTCAAACTTTGTAGACTGATGACCCCATATATGTAGTTGTGCAAGAAGCAAAACTTTTTCCAAAGGTGGTCCATTAAGGGTACATTCGGGGGATCGAAAAGGGGTGGGGTCTTCCATAGTAACCTCATGGGAAAAAGACATTTCTCAGAGACCAGAGACCAAAACTTCATGAAACTTCATGGGATGATAGATATTGATCCGAAGTTGATCTTTAAGTTGTTGGAATTTCCAAAATGGCGACCGTTGCCATGGAAACGGTAAAAAAGGCGGGAAAATCCAAGTGCTCAGAATTGGATGAAATTTTAAAGGAAGGTTGCCTAACCTGTGTAGAATTGGGATCCGGTCTCCAAGACTTCAAAAAATGTCGACCGTTGCCATGGAAACGGTGAAAAATGCGGGAAAATCAAAGTGCTCAGAATTGGATGAAATTTTAAAGGAAGGTTGCCTAACCTGTGTAGAATTGGGATCCGGTCTCCAAGACTTCAAAAAATGTCGACCGTTGCCATGGAAACGGAAAAAAGGCGGGAAAATACAAAGTGCTTAGAATTGAATGAAATTTGACAGGAAGGTTGTTTAAAATGATATCTGTGGATCTCATCTAAAGTCTTTGAATTCTGATATGGGAGTTCGTTTGGGAGACTTCTTGTGTTTGCATCCAAACACAATTAATACTAGTAATTAAGTCTCCCAAACGAAGTTTGGAAGACTTATTGTTTTTGTCCCGTTTCTTATTATTAAGTCTCCCAAACGAAGTTTGGGAGACTTATTGTTTTTGTTGCGTTTCTTATTATTATTATTATTATTCCATCTTTCTTTCTTCTCGTCGCAATGAACTTGTCCGAAGCAGATCTCATAAACCATTAGACCTAGAGGTTTCAAACTTGGCATACTATTGACCCCATGTACATGTATCTAGATGTGCAATCATCAAAAATTTTTCAAAAGGGGGTCCATTAAGGGTACTTTAGGGGGCGTCAAAAAGGGGTGGGGTCGTCCTAAAGTAACTCTAAGGGAAAATGAAATTTTGAATGTTTTCACTGTATCTCAAACACTATTATACCTAGCTCTGTCAAAATTCATTGGAAGGTTGTGTGTGATGTAAGACAAATATTTACAGTATTGGGCATTTCAAAAAAATTATGGTTGCCATGGAAACCATACCAAAATATTGAAATTTTGAGAAAATCGTATTTACTGTTGATAATTGTATTTTTATTACAGTTATATGTATTACTTAGATCATAAGGGGAACCCCTGCCCAATTTTTTTTTGAAACAGGGTATCAAATGGGTTTTATGGATAATCGAGCATGGTTGCCATGGAAACCAAGCCAGAAAGCCATAATTTTGAGAAAAACCTATTTTTTTGCTGTGTGTTTTCTTTTGATTTCACCTATATGTATAAAGTAAATTATAGGGGGAACCCCTGCTCAAATTTTTTTTGAAAGGGGGTTTTATAATGACGAGGAATCCGATATGGGAGTTCGTTTGGGAGACTTTTGTGTTTCGCTTGCGAACACAGTTATAACTTGTTATTATTCCATCTTTCTGTATTGTCGTCCGGATAAAGTTGTCCGAAGCAGATCTCAGAGACCATTAGACCTAGAGGTTTCAAACTTGACAGCATATTAGCCCTATGTGTCTAGATGTGCAATCATTAAAAATTTGTTGAAGGGGGTCCAATAAGGGTACTTTTGGGGGTATTAAAAAGGGGTGGGGTAGTCCTATAGTAACCCTATGGGAAAATGAAATTTTGATTGATGTTCATCATATTTTTCATTGTTTCTCAAAACTACAAACACTAGCTCCATGAGACTTCATGGGAAAGTTGAGGGTCATGTAAGGAAGGGTTCCACAGCATTGGAAATTTCAAAATAACTACCGTTGCCATGGAAACCATACCAAAAAATGGAAATTTTGGGAAAATAGTAGTTTCTGTTGATAAAAGTATTTTAATTACAGCAATATGCATTACTTAGATTATTAGGGAAACCCCTGCCCAAATTTTTTTGGGAAAGGGTCTGAAATTCGCTGCAATGGACAGAAGAGCACTTGGTTGCCATGGAAACAAAACCAGAAGCATATTTTTTGTTGAAAAATTGAGTTTTCTGATAAAAAATAAGGAATTTTGAGAAATATATATTACATAGCTTATAAGGAGACCCTGCCCAAATTTTTTTTGAAAAGGGTCTGAAATTGGTTGCAATGGACAAAAGAGCATTTTGTTGCCATTGAAACAAAACCAGAAACATATTTTTTGTTGAAACATTGAGTTTTTTTATAAAAAAGGAGGAATTTTGAGAAATATATATTACATAGCTTAGGGGAACCGCTGCCCAAATTTTTTTTGGAATGGGTCTGAAATTGGATGTAATGGACAGACAAAAAAGCACTTGGTTGCCATGGAAACAAAACCAGAAGCATATTTTTGGTTGAAAAATTGAGTTTTTGGTAAAAAATAAGGAATTTTGAGAAATATATATTACATACCTTATACGGGGAACCCCTGCCCAAATTTTTTTTGGAAAGGGTCTCAAATCGGTTGCAATGAACAAAATAGCACTAGGTTGTCATGGAAAGAAAACCAAAAAGATATTTTTTGTTGAAAAATTGAGTTTTCTGATAAAAAATAAGGAATTTTGAGAAATATATATTACAAAGCTTATAAGGGGAACCCCTGCCCAATTTTTTTTGGAAAGGGTCTGAAATTGGTTGAAATGGACAAAAGATCATTTTGTTGCCATTGAAACAAAACCAGAAACATATTTTTTGTTGAAAAATTGAGTTTTCTGATAAAAAACAACGGCAGTAGAATGCCGAAGGAACAAAGAAGTGATATTCACAAAAATCGAAGTCCAAAGACAGGGCAAAAACAAGAACACAGAAAACAATGACGTTAGACACAAAAACAATGACGCCAGACAGACACAAAGCACAGAACCAGAAACCACAACATTCAGAACAAAGGCACTCACAGTGTGAACTCCAGTGAAACTGAGAGTGACATCAGGTGCTCCGGAAGGGTAAGCATGTCCTGCTCTGTTAACAGCACCCGTCACACTGTGAGTGATTCAATCCGGGAAAATGTCAAAATAAGGAATTTTGAGAAATATATATTAGATAGCTTATAAGGGGAACCCCTGCCAAAATTTTTTTGGAAAGGGTCTGAAATTGGATGTAATGGACAAAAGAGCACTTTGTTGCCATGGAAACAAAACCAGAAACATATTTTTTTTTTGGAAAATCAGGTTTTCTGTAAAAAAAGGAGGAATTTTGAGATATGTATTACATAGGTTATAAGGGGAATCCCTGCCCAAATTTTTTTCTTGAAGGAGTCTTGTAATGCCTTCAAGTCCAATATGGGAGTTCGTTTGGGAGACTTTTGTGTTTCGCTTGCGAACACAATTATCACTTGTTATTATTCTTCTTTCCCTTTCTTCTCGTCGCAAAGAACTTGTCCGAACCAGATCTCACAGACCATAAGACCTAGAGCTTTCATATTTTGTAGGATATTAGCCCCACGTATCCAGATTTGCAATCAACAAATATTTTTTGAAAGGGGGTCATTAAAGGGTACATTTGGGGGTCTCAAAAAGGGGTGGGTTCGTCCAATGTTAAGTCTATGGGAAATTGAAATTTTGAATTTTTTCAATGTAACTCAAAAACTATTTACACCAGCTACTTCAAAATTAATAGACCTACAGCTTTCAAATTTGGTAGGATATTAGACCCATGAATCTAGATGTGCAATACTAAAAATATTTTGGAAAGGGGGTCCATTAAGGGTACATTTGGGGGTTCAAAGGGGGTGGGGTCGTCCTATAGTAAGTCTATGGGAAATTGAATTTTTGAATTTTTCATAGCAACTCAAAAACTATTTACACCAGCTGCTTCAAAATTCATAGCAAGGTTGTGTTTGATATCAGATAAAGTGTAACAGCATTGTAAATTTTAAAATTAGTACGGTTGCCATGGAAACCATGCAAAAAAATTGAAATTGAGAAAATAGTATTTATTGTTGATAATTGTATTTCTATTACAGCTATATGTATTAGATAGGATATAAGGGGAACCCCTGCCCAAATTTTTTTTGAAAAGAGGTATACAATTTGTTGTAATGGATAATGAAGCATTTGGATGCCATGGAAACCAAGCCAGAAAGCTTTAATTTTGAGAAAATGTATTTTCTGCTGTGAAAACGTATTTTCTGCTGTGTGATTTGTTTAAGATTTCAACTATATGTATAAAATTAATTATAAGGGGGGCCCCTGCTCAATTTTTTTGAAAGAGGGTTTAATAATGCCCAGGAATCCAATATGGGTGTTCGTTTGGGAGACTTTTATGTTTCGCTTGCGAACACAGTTATAACTTGTTATTATTATTATTATTATCATTATTACGCTTTCTTCCTTTCTTTCTTTCTTCCACCTCTTTTTGTCCGGCTTATATCTCGGTGATGCCTGGACAGAAATCATTCATATTTAGTACAAAGTTGGAACACTATCAGGAGGGGTGCATGCAAGTAAATTTATTTTTTAAAGTGACCGCCATTTCCAAGATGGCGACCGAAATACGAAAAATTCGAAATTCGTCCAATTTCAACGAAAAATTAAATTTTCTCACTTATGCTTGGACAGAATTCAATCATATTTGGAACAAAGTTGGATCACTTTCTTGAGGGATGTATGAAAGGATTTTTTTTCTTCAAAATGGCTGCCATTTCCAAGATGGCCGCCAAAATGCGACAAAATTTCAACCTTGTTGGATTTCAACGAAAATTGATTTCTAGGTACATTTTGATGCTGCGAACAAGCTGGAATCATCGAATTGGCTGCCAGGGGCGACATCAGCTATTGCTTGCAATTGCAAATCTAGTTATGTCGCTCCAGACGTAGTCTGACGACAAATTGTTATTGGTCCGTTTCTTTGTTGTTATTAATATTATTATTATTATTATGTCGCCCCAGGCGTAGTCGGGACGACATATTGTTCTTTGTCCGTTTCTCTATTATTCATTATTATTCATTATTATTATTCATTATTATTGTTTCTTTCGTCCACCTCTTTTTGTCCACGCAGATTCTCAATGATGCCTGGACATAATTCATTCATATTTGGTACAAAGTTGAATCACCTTATGAATTTGTTCCTCCACCGAAAACAATTTCTAAAATGGCTGTCATTTCCAAGATGGCGGCCAAGTTACGTCAACATTTGAAATTTTTCTGATTCCCTGAAGATCATAAAAGCTTAAACATAGAAAAAAGAAGGGAAACTGGAAATGTGTCAAAGAGACAACGACCCAAAGAGGAGTATTAACTACTCAAAGCCACCATAAGATCTTCAATGAACGGTGAGAAAACCCCAGA
>MJUU01020824.1:16424-31263 GCA_002080025.1 Modiolus philippinarum
GTGTGTGTGTGTGTGTGTGTGTGTGTGTGTGTGAACGTGATTTCGTGATGGCTCAAGTATGAAATGATACAGTCTGTAATTGGAAACTTCTCCAATCTCAGGTATACTGACTTCTTAGGTGATATTGTCGTAAATTCAAAAGCTTAATTGTCGTTTCCTTGATTTGCGAATTTCGGGTGCCAATTTGCTTAAAATTACTGGTGCTGGGAGAGGACAATACGTTTGCTGTGTTTGTCCTAAAGAATCTTAACCGCACGTATGATTCGAGTCACACTCAAGCTATAAATCGTTTGAAATAAATCCATAAGAGCTTTCATAAAAGCGTGAATGAGTTTGTGTGTCTGTCCGTAGCGTTCTCTGAGTTAACTTACAGCTATGTTGTAATTAGTGTTTGTCAAAGTAAAACCTTCGATTGTATGAGCTGATCTTCCTTTCAAAGGAGCTTCTATGATCTCTGTTTCCATTTCCTCCTCTGTGATCTTCGCCAAATTCTTCCCGTTCAGTTCCATGAGAATTTTCTGTTTCTAAATAACAACATCTTGTAGAGTTCTCACTTCGTCTACCATCATGTCCGTGATTAATTTCATCTCTTCCAATTTAACAAAACGTGTTTTGCAACCGTTCCCCGATGTCCAGCACGTGTTGCTTTAAATTTGGAATCCATTTTCCATTTGCCAAAGTCTTCATAAATACGAAAATATAATATATAGATATGCTTCTAATATAATCCGTATTTTTGCAACGTCTTGATTCTGTTTTCCCATAGTTTACAACGCAATGACTACAAGACTTCAAAATTTAGCCTTACCGTAAATTAACGTTAAAACTTTGCGCTGAATTCACGACATGTTCATAGTTCTGTTACTAATATAGGATCTTTAGGTACCTCTTCATCAGTCTCAATACCATTGTCTTCTTCTCTTCCTCTGATGATTTCCGCTTTAAAACTGTTGGTTGTTCCCATTAACAATGAAGGGATATGGAGTAAATGCAAATGAGACAAAGTCTCTACAAATACGTGGTAATAATAAGCAATGGAACAACGCTTTTATTGTTGATCTTCATCTGGAAGTCACCATGAAGGCTTCAACAATGAGTTTTACTCATACCTCACAGCATGTTCAAGACGGCTTCTAGCACCGGTTTGAGCGGAATTTATTGCTAATTGTCGAGCAACGCTACATCCATGCTTTTTACCTAATGATCCATGGATGCGGGATCATCAACAAACATAAACTTAACTGGCAAAGTGTTCTTACAGTCGCTTTCATCCATTGCCCGACAAAAAGACGATAAAAGGCGATCACAACATTGAAACAACCACAGCGCACTCATCGAGCCAATTGTAAGAAAACTTGGCATAATAAAATCATGAGATGTGGGCACAATAAACAGGTGGTTAGAATACCAATTTTAGATTACAAAACATGAAAAAGCCAAAATGTGAAAGTGTGATAGCGTGATAACGTATCCATATGAGAGATTCTCTCAAGAACAAGTACACCATAGCTGAAATGTATATAGAGCATACATCTCTCTCACGGGGAATCTTTTTACGGACGCTGCAGGAGAGACAAACTCCAGTCTAAAATTAACAACTTGAAGTCACCATGAGGCCTTCAACAATGAGTTTTACTCATACCTCATAGCAAGTTCAAGACGGCCTCTAGCACCGGTTTGAGCGGAATTTATTGCTAATTGTCGAGCAACACTATATTCATGCTTTTTTACCTAATGATCCATGGATGCGGGATTGTCATCAAACATTAACTTAACTGGCAAAGTGTCTTACAATCGCTGTCATCCATTGCCCGACAAAAAGACGATTGAAGACGATCACAACATTGATATTTGTATATAGTCTTTTTAAAAATTTGCTTACTGTTGGTGATGTTACTATCTTTACAGGTAAATTTTTCCATGTTTTGGCTATTCGGATGACAAATGCATTTTTCTCAATTGCGTTCTCACAATTTATTTATATTTGAGCATAATGTATAATACTGCGGACAAGGAATTAGCCTTGTTTACATTTCACTATTCCGACTGTCAAAATTAAGCTCCGAGTCTTCTTCTGTAGTTGGCTGGAATGTTGTTTCTTTCAATGTAGAACTATTGTCTGAGTCCTGATTTTCCGATGTGCATATATTTGTATTAATCCAGATGAAATCATACGAGCCATGTTTCACTACAGTCTACCAGTTTATCTGAACTGTTTTTGTAACTGTCTCTGGTCTTCTTTTCCACTTATGATGTTAAAAGTGTTTATGTCATCCGCAAACACATATACATCGATTTTTTTTGTCCAACATATCCAGAAAGTCATTTATGAAAATAACGAATAAAAGTGGCCAGAAATTACCTTTACGTTATATCTGAGGCTACTTTACTCCAAGAAAAATTTTCACAATCAAATGGTCCGTGCCTAATCCATGTAGATTACATCAACAGATTTGCCATTATTTAGTACTTGTGTCCATTTGTCGAGTACATTAAAGGTAGTTGACAGTAGTTGATTTCTGACATTTGGTCAGATATGCGGACTCCTCAGTCTTTTTCCTTATCATAACATATAAAATATTTTGCCAATAAACATCCATTTTTCATCTTATTTTCTTTAAGTATGTACTTTTTAGGAATTTCGGACAAAAGTTCAAGAAATTGACATTACTCCTTCACTCGATTTTAAAGACCTTCAAATACTTATACAAAGAATATGAAAATCTTAGAAAATTGAACTTTCATATTAATTACTTGCATCTCAAATTCAAGCGCACGAAATCTGTTATTGTTTCTTGTTTCTTTCGATTTTATAATTAAGAACGCTTTTCTGAAAATCTCAATACTTTATTCCAAGGTGGCAACTAGCTTAACATATGTAACATTGTCGATTTTCTTTATGTGAAGCCAAACTGATTATCAGTAAAGAATTTGTGTGTGCTTCCATGCGTTTAAATATTGCTTCTCTTACTACTGTTTCTATAACTTTTCATACAAGCTATGTCAAGATTCCTTGTCTCAAATTTACAACTAAACATATAACTCTCTTTAAATATTGCACTAATCTGAGCTTCTCTCCAAGGTTTTGGTACTCCAAGATTTCGTTATTTCAACGAATATTTAGTTATCATATTAAATGGTTCAGTAATTGTCACTGTCAAACTGCCATATTTTATTTTATTTATTTATTATTTATTGTACTTTTGTGTGTATCCTATCTTGTCGTGGCGATTTGTATATTTTAAGTCCTTAAAGTATTTTTTTGACTTTATATTCATGTGTCTCTAAAACAAATGCTTTTTAGTACAAATATTGGCGCTTCACCGTCAGCTTTTTTCGTAAAAACACTACTATTGGAGAAAGTTTTGGCTTTTTCTTGACCATTTTTCAGTTTATTCCGGATTTTTCATTAGGTTGGTCTGTTTGTGGTCCCTCTTCACCACGAAATAACCAAATAAAAGCTTTTAGTTTTGAAGATATTGATTCACTAGAAGATATTAGTAACCTCATTTATAATCCACAAGTCGACAGAGAAAATAAATTGTAGTAATGGTACCGGGCGAGAGGTATCTCTATTCAGTGATCACCCCAAGTGTGGGTAACCCGATTCATATTCATATATATATATTCGAGGACAAAGAATTTCGGAGGGACTCTATGGGGACTTAATAATGTTCCGAATTTGTTGATTTTTAGAACTGAATCATCCGTTTTGGCGTTTTTCACACTGGAATCGCAGTTCCAAATAGTAAAGGACTGGAAGATTTTGCAAGTGAATAATTGAATTTTCAGTCTGATAATTGAGCATGAAGTAGTGACCTAAAACAGAGATAATTGCCGTAAAATCTATCCAACCAGGAGTTATGTAAAGCTAAAGTTGGGGGTTTTTCTCGGCATGACTGGATTTCTTGGTGTAGGTTTGCCATCTAAAAAATGAATGGAGCACACATGCAAAAGCTAAGATAAAACACTTAGGAAAGTTATGCTTTGAAGTTGTTTAAAACCTTGAATGGTAATAAAAATGCAATGAAGAGGAATTCACAGAATGTCAGAGTTGCTCCTTTTTTGCATTTTTAAATTGTGCACATAAACAAGGGTGCTTGATGATGATCATTTGATTTGATGCATCATGACATTAAATAGTTCTTCAATTTTAATATGTGTGAACATGAATACAATATACATGTATAAAACTATCTAAAAGTAGCCTTGGTCCATTTTGCCCAGAAAATATAATTGACTTTCATGTGCAACCAGTTAACAAATTATCTGTTTTCATAAAATGAAATATCAAAATTATCTATTTACAATCCTTAATTAATGAAAAATCTATGAATTAAAAAAAATTAAGGAAAACTTTTACCATAATTTCAGAAAACAATATATATGCACAATTATCATGCTTTTGTCTGGCTAGCCATTATCTTGTACATCTTTACTTAATTTAATTATCAGAGAATGCAAACCTTTTTAACACATTAAAGCACGACAAAGTTGTTTTGATATTAACACCAATCATAGGACAGTTTATCTGCAATTAAATATCATCAAAAGATATTAGTGTAATTACATGTACATGCCGCTCAAAAGCTGTGTTTTTTTTTAAAGAATCGTTATGAAAACATATATGCATATGGACTGTCATATGCTAAAATATATAAAAAAAGGACACATCAATATCACTTCCTATATCACCTAAATGAAAGAAATAATCACAATAAGTTTTATTCACTAAAGAAAGAAAAAACAAGCCGCTGAGGAAAAAGTTTTTCTTCACAAATATTTCTCGGGACAGACCAGGAAATGTACCTCCTGAAGTGATGGCATACATTTGAACTTGGAAGAAAGGACTGTAACAACTCAACCACAATTGATGTCTCAAACCAATTCTAGTCCCTTTGTGTAAATTTTTAGCACTGTTCAACTGAGATAACTCTTTCGACCCTCTAGCCCAATGTCTTTTCATTAGTCCCAATGAGTGTACGAACCATCAAGTTAAAAAATAAAATATTTTGTAAGTCTATTGCGAACCTTATTTACAGAATAAGAGAATTCTACTCTTTAAATATGAACTGCACCTCTTAGTGTTGCATTACATGAGATAATGCTATATTATCTCATTTTTGTGGCTTTGGCGTGCCATAGTCAGCGATTGTATAAAAAACAACTCAAACTGTTCATAACATGAAATGTGTAGATTAACATTCCTATCTATATTTGTACAGTTCCTCTTTTTAATGTTGCTCAACTGGCTAATGCCAGGCTGAGCTTTTGCCATAACTTTGCGTCCGTCGTCCGTCCGATCTTCTCCTCTGAAACTACTGGGCCAGTTGGAACCAAACTTGGCCCGATAGTCCTTGGGTGGTCCTTTACAAAAAGGTCCGCGCAATATCCAAGATAGCCGCCAGCCGGAAACATAGTTTTAACATTGGACCTCATGGGAAAACACGTTCAAAGATCTTCTTCTCTGAAACTACTGAGCCAATTGGCACCAAACCTGGCCACAATAGTCCTTTGGTGGTCCCTTACAAGAAAGGTGTTTTTCAGGTCTGCGCGATATCCAAGATGTCCGCCAGCTGGAAACACAGTTTTAACATTGAACCCTATGGGAAAACATGTTCAAAGATCTTCTTCTCTGAAATAACTGTGCCAATTGGCACCAAACTTGGCCATAATATTCCATGGATGGTCCCTTGCAAAAAGGTGTTTTTCAGGTCTGTGCGATATCCAAGATGGCTGCCAGCAAAAATCATTTTTTGGACCCTATGGGAAAACACGTTCAAAGATCTTCCTCTCTGAAATTACTGAGCCAAATGGGACCAAACTTGGGCACAATAGTCCTTGAGTCCTTGAGTGTCCCCCTGCAAATAAGGTGTTTTGCATGTTCCCACTATATTCAATATGGCTGCCAGCAGGGAACTTAGTTTTAACATTGGACCCTATGGGAAAATATATTCATAGATCTTCTCCTTTTAAACTGTTGAGCCAATTATATGAAAACTTAGCCACAATATCACTCCGAAAATTTGGGCCTTTTCTTTCTTGTACATATATTTTTTTTAGATTTTAGTTTTATTTCATATATTTTTATTTTGTTGTTCTCCATGCACGACAGCTATACAAACCTTCTATCAGTCTAATTTATATAATGAAAATTGTTTGTTGACTGCCATTTTAAAAATTGCCGCGAAAAAGGCGGCGAAAATTCAACATTGTCCGATTTCAATGAAACTCAGATTCCAAATAGGTATTGATGTCGCAACTTCAAAACCGATGTTAAAAATTATTCTTTGACCGCCATTTTAAAAATGGCTGCCAAAAAGGCGGGAAAATTCAACATTGTTCGATGTCAATGAAATTTGGTTTCCAAATAGGTATTGATGTGGCAACTTCAAAACCGATGTTAAAAATTATCCGTTGACCGCCATTTTCAAAATGGCCGCCAAAAAAGGCGGAAACATTCAACATTGTCTGATTTCAATGAAATTTCGTTTCGAAATAGATACTTTTGATGTTGCGACTTCAAAACTGGTGTTGCAAATAGTTCGTTGACCGCCATTTTCAAAATGGCCGCCAAAAAAAGGCGGGAAAATTCAACATTATCCGATTTCAATGAAATTTGATATCTAAGTGGATATTGGTGTCGCTACTTCAAAACCAGTGTTGAAATTGTTTGTTGACTCCCATTTTCAAATGGCTGCCAAAAAAGGCGGGAAAATTCAACATTGTCCGATTTCAATGAAATTTGGTTTCCAAATAGGTATTGATTTCACAACTTCAAGATGGATGTTAAAGTGAAAGTCCGCAAATTTTTACTTTTTACCTAATTCGATTCACTTTATATCGAAAATGCTTCATGCAAAATTACAGTGGTGTACCTTTTTCATTAAGGGAGATATTTGTAGTTAAAAGTTGACCGTAGTACAGTTATGGGTATCGCCATTTTGGATCGGAAGTGACGAAATATTGATACAGATTATTACAATTTGTATCACTAACAATTACGGAGAAGACACGATTAAGAGAAAGGATGCTGGGTAATCATGGGTTTGACCAAGAACCGGATAAATTTTCAAATTGAATAAACGTTCTTCCATAAGTCCAATTCCGGAACGTTCCGGGTATTAGAATGGCAGGTCAAAGAGGTCAAACGGGGTAAAAATGGCGTCCCGCTGTATGAGGGCAAGGGAATAAATTCTTCTATCAACATATGAAAGGTGTTTATGATTGGAAAAAAAGCCGAACGTGTCATAAATCAACATTTTATCCCAGGCGGGTCATTTCCACCCAAATTATTTTAGGTCAAGAAAATAAAATAGGAGAATTCCTAGATTACGCTCAACTGACGTCAGGTACCAGTTTCCAGTAAATTCGGGGTAAGATGTCGACAATTACCAAAAAATTTGAAAGTGGAATATCGTCTATTTATCAATAGACATTCAAATCAGTGATATGATCGTGAGCATGGCATACAAGTTAAATATCGTGAAAGATATGATAGATATATCCCATATTTAGAAAATTCTACATTTTTTTTCATTTTTTGTCGAAGTTCAAGTTGAACAAGTTTTGCCTCTCGTTATCGAAATAACAAAAATACAAGCCTCCTGTTAAAGGCTAACTAAACGGATACATTAGGATATATATCACGTTATTCGACAATTTCGTTAAAAATTATCCATAACAAAAATGCCAGTTTTTCTGTTGATTTTTTTTTTATATAATACTAGTAATCCATATGATGGTGCAGTATACAGTGCACATCGACGTGTTGCAGTAGAAAGCAAAAATAATTACTATGGTCTTCTTGTTAATGCATTACATACAGAGTACACGATGAAACTGTAGCCTTGGATACAGGTGAAAAACTGTTCAATTATGTAAGACTCAGGTACAGGTAAATTTTGTTAATTGGTACAATCAACACAGTTGTCACTTGTTTACAGGTAGGGTCATAAAACATTCTTTGGTCACTGTAAAATTTTCATTAACTTAAAGGTAAAAAAATATACAAAAACCGTCAATATTAGTAACTTCCCCTGAGTTTATTAACTTTTAAAATGAGAACAAATTGTCAGACTATAGAGAGGATATTTCATTTGGTTTGATAACAACACGTGTTATTTAGAAAAATATGAAAAAAAAATCTTTATTCAAAATAAGTCTTTTGTTTTGTCATATGTCTTCTACATCTATTAAAATGATGCTTTTCACGTATATTATCAATATCGGCGAAACATGCTTAAGAGTAGAGGAGCAAAAAAATTAAGACAATAAATTTATCGGGTTGGCCACAATTCACATTCTACACTGCCTAGTTACTTTCGGAAAGAAAAAAAAAGAAAAAATACGTTAGTATATTATACATTCAAACAGACGAATGGGCAAGAATTGAGGTCAGTAGATGCTTTAATTTTGTAAATTCAGCATATATTTGTACTACATCCTCTAGAGTGACGTCGAACTGTATATCAGTCCCAAGTTGGGCCTTGTTACTTTTTTCTTGTTTGAACGGCTATTCATATCAATGTCAGAAAATTCACACTGAAGAGAATGAACAGTTTGTAACTTGCCAGTGCCTTATCAAAAGCATATGACATGTTCCATGTTGAAAACAGATAGGATATAAGGAGACAGGCAAAATATTGTACTGTTATGGCTTCTTTATTAAACTAGCAAAATGGGACATTTTTATGTTAACAAAATGTAACTTCTTAACAACGTTTTTAGTGAAGCTTTTTTTCTTCAAAGCTTTTATTGGGCGAATTATTTAAATATATGCATTTCAACGCAACATCCAACTTTTGCAAGTCTTAGGCCTTACAGATCCTTTTGTCAAATATAAGATGCATACCTTTAAAACAGGTGTGTTTTCAACGTAAACTGCAACATCTTATTTATCTTGCAAACGGTATTGAAACACTCATTTTAGGATTTAACCTTTTTATTTCGATAATAAAATCATTGATTTTGTTTTTTGTTTTGCTTTTTTCCTCTCGTTTTTGTGTTTTTTTTTACTTGCTATTTGTATAATGTTTTGTTTTTTTTCTTTCTGTTATTTATTTTTATTTTTAAGGTTAAAGGCCCCTTTTTCAGTTCAATGTTAAACCTATGGGAATTTTGTGTAAAACCCCCAGCCTTAACGGCTTGTTGGTTTATTCCAGAAATTTATCTGCAAATTATTGAGATAATTGCCAATGCAAAGCTACCATTATTTTATGCTAGTATCAACAAATTGAATGATTTTGCAGAAAAAATCTTGAAAATATTATGGTAGTTGGATGTTTTCTGGGACAAAAATGCGGTCTGTTCGATTGATTTGCCGTTTTTTATATTGATTATCATAAATAACTTTTTCATTTGTTGATAAAACTTGCAACAAATGGTAGCTTTGTATGCATAAATGAAGCAATTTTCTGCAAACGAAGTTTGGTGAAGAACCAACAAGCCGTTAAGGCTGGGGGTTTTACATAAAATTCCCATAGGTTTAACATTGAACTGAAAAAGGGGCCTTTAACCTTAATAAACATCACAATGTCAGAGTTTACCTGCTTTGGAGGACGTTCAGGTATCTAGTCACCTGCGTTGTGTACTATCCGATGTTTTTCTCACACCCAAATAAAGAATCATTCGAGGTATCCAGTAGGGATCTTTGTAGTGTAAAATTGACAACATTCATTTACAAAACATTCAGAATCGAGACGGCATCTCCACCTGTCTGCATATCTATATATATCAAGGAAGAAAAAATAACAAACAAAATGTGTGTACCAGAGATTAGACACAACAGTACACCTGACGGTGATCATGTTCATTTTTTTATTATTTAGCTTTCATTGAAGTATAATAGATAGGTGCAGCAGAAAATTGTATTTTTTCGTGTTGGAATTTCTACACGGGCGTCTACACGAATATACACCCCTGCAACTCGAAATTATGAATAAATGTAACAAGATTAAAAAGTCAATCATTAGCAGATGACCCAACAGGTAAAGAAAGTGTAATTAGGCCAATTTACAGAATGGTACATAAATATAGGTAAACGCTATTCTAAATATCAAACGTTGTATAAGTTTCGTTTTGAGAATTATTGTCACAATAGACAGGCGCGTAAAATGTTTATAAAAATATCGTACTGTCTAGCCCGTTATCATTGAGTGATATAGAAACCGAAAACAACATAGATTTAAAAGAATGTTAAGAATCTTTTACGCAAAATAGGCAAAAATATATGTAAGTCATGAGCCGCACGGCGATATTTTTTGAAAATGCAATAATGAACTTTTGTCATATCGTCAGTGATCGTTGTTGACATACGCCTTATAGCGGTACTCGTTGGTTATAACTTGATGTCAGTACACAGAGCGCCCTCTGCACAATGTCACGTGACCCTCCATGACTAGACATTTTGTGAATAAAGTACGTTTTTTTGTAACAATGAATTAAAAATACAAAAACGAAATATGTCATGTGTGTCAGAACTATATATGGAATTAATATTCACTTTTCCATAATTTTGTCGACTTTCACTTTAAAAATTATTCGTTAACCGCCATTGTCAAAATGGCCGCCAAAAAAAGGCGGGAAAATTCAACATTGTTCGATTTCAATGAAATTTGATATCTAAGTGGACATTGATGTCGCTACTTCAAAACCAGTTTTGAAAATTGTTTGTTGACTCCCGTTTTCAAATTGCTTCCAAAAAAGGCGGGAAAATTCAAGATTGTCCTAATTCAGTGAAATTTGGTTTCCAAATAGATATTGATGTTGCTACTTCAAAACTGGTGTTGAAAATTGTTCATTGATTGCCATTTTTAAAATGGCCGACAAAATAGGCAGGAAAATTCAACATTTTCTGATTTCAATTAAATTGGTTTCCAAATAGATATTGATGTTGCGACTTCAAAACCGATTTTGAAAATTGTTGGTTGACCCCCATTTACAAAATGATGTCTCAACTTCATAACTTAAGTGTAGGAAGTGGTCCTTAGCAAGAGAGGTTTTTGTCAAAAAAGCCCAACAAAGAAATATGGTAAAACATGATTAGATTTTAAATACAGTTAAAGATATTCACTGTCGTATACGTGTGCAGGCTTTGACAAAACAAGATGGTGGACATCATTTGTCGAAAACGGGTAGGCATGAAGACATGTTCATTTTCTTTGTGTATACGATGTTCTTTGAATAAAATAACATACTCTTGCAATCAAGAAGGTCTTGTTCAGTTTATTGTCTGTTTCTGACATTGCTAGTATGTACATTTTAATGTTTATTCCTCGATGAAACACCATGGTATCTCTGCAATTTAATTTGAAGTGGGTGATGGACTGTATTTTCCTCTTTTCATATATTTCAAGACCTCGATTGTTGTAAAAAGGGACATACATTAAAACTTCATATCAAGCTCTATTCACTTTGACTGGACTTGCTTATCTATGTGTCATATTAACATAAATATCCTAAGTTAAATATTTGTTTATGTGCAGGATTGGAATTGTTTTTTTTAACTTTTTTACCAAAATTGTGCAGGATTAGACATATATTTTGGTTCAAAGTTTCAGAAACTGAAGATCAACTGTATAACTTACACTGTTAGCTTGATTGTGACAACTGAAAGCCATTGAGCGATACAGGCTCCTTTGAGCCTCTGGTTTCACCGAATTTTCAACATTTTCATATTTTTCGTCTATTATTTCCAAAACTATAAAAGATGAAGGTAAAATATCCTAAGTTAAATATTTGTTTATGTGCAGGATTGGAATTGTTTTTTTAACTTTTTTACCAAAATTGTGCAGGATTGGACATATATTGTCATCATGGGAAACACTCCGTTTCTGGTTCCTTTCATTTGCATTAGTGGAATTCCAATACAAAGTTATGTAATAATTATTCAAAGAAACGTAGCTTGGAGCATGCCCGTCTATGAATAAGCATTAGCACCGAAACAGGTTTGTAACACCCTCCATTAGCTGCGCTTGTACCCCTTTAGCCTAGATGGTAGAACACTGTTCCGTCGTCCTAGGTGTACCGGGATCGAATCTCGGTCTGGCGACAGCTGAATTTTGTAATTAAATTCATGCTCTCCAGCTACAGGTTTAGTATGTTGTCTGTCACGCTTAAGGCCTTGAACATTTTTGATGCCTCAATGAAGGGAACGTTACCATATAAAATAATGCAATGTGTTTATAGCGTAACTTTGAACTTTGATCATTATTACCGGTTGCATTTTGGCTATATAACCTGGCATAGTATGCCGTATTGAAAAATCATATCACTAAGCCTTGCCTTGACCTGTAATCTCTTTGACAGTTAAGCTTGATCAATTTTTTTGTGAAATAATGGTTTTACACAATATCACTTAGATTTTCTAAAGATATATAGACGTATTCACGTGTCGCTTACTAAAATCCAATCATATATGGTAAGTAATTGTTTCCGAAACACTGGTAAGTGCCTGCTTCATGGATCGACGGTATACTTTTAGCTATGTAACGCCGGACTGTATCCCCACATTTATGAATGTAAGGACCCGTTCACTTTATCCAAGGCATACAGTCATAATTATACAAAAACACATTGGCTCCATCATCGGATTATGTAAATGAACACTTTAAGGGAAAGACTCGATGGGAAATTCCTGACTTCATATAATTCGGTCTGATTTACAAAGCAATATCGATATGATTGAAGGAAAAATGTGTAGGTTCTTTGAAGATTTAGGGGGGTTAAATAGCTTACAGCCCTGCATTCAATGCTGACTATAAAAACATCCGTAACCAGTAAATAAATAAAAAAACACTGTCTTATCCCGGTAGACTTTTCAGTTTAGTGTAAAACGTATTCTTGAGTGTTTGGGGATACAGCTGGCCTTTTGATAACTGGAATTCAAAGTAACCTTCTTAACTCAAGACATGTTATATTATACATCACTTAATAAAAATGATCCATGGCATTAGTGACAATCGACCAATGCCAATATTGTCCATTTCATCACATAACAAAGTATTTTATGGAAGTGTTTTTCTTTAAAAATATATGGAAAATCGAAAGTGCAGGTAAGTTTTAAGTACATGGGGATATTTGCCAACATAAAACAAAGTTTGGGTTCCGAAATATACATAGTTTTGGTGCCGAAAAATGCATACAAAAGATCAGCAGAAAACAGAAGGATTGAAGTGAAAAATCTTTAATATCAAGAACAATATCGAAACATTACCCTCATCACAGTTCATCCAAAATAATAACGAAAATTTATAAACATCGTAGTACAGAGTAAACGAGAATAAAGTGAACATCAACTCTATGGAAAGTGCCGGAGTGGATAATTCAAGCCCAAAATTAATGAAATAAATACCTGATAATTACCTTCTTGGTGGACAGACTCGACATGTTTGAACATTTCTGTTAAATCTAATGCATCGAAAGATAAACATCAACAATGGAAACGTAAAAGTAATGGTATTAATCCTAGATCTTGATACAAAATAAGAGAACGTATCAAACAAAAAGTCCAATCCTGAACCAAAAATCGATGTCCAATCCTGCACAATTCTGGTAAAAAAGTAGCAGTTCCATTCCTGCACATAAACAAATATTTAACTTGGACTATTTATGTAAGTATGACAAATAGATAAGCGAATCCGGCCAAAGTGAATAGAGCTTGATATCAAGTTTTAATGAAGGTCCCTTTTCACAACATCGGGGTCTTAAAATATGTGAAAAAGAAGAAAATGCACTCAATCACCCGCTTCAATCTAAATTGCAGAGATGCCATGGTGTTTCATCGAAGAATAAACATTCATATGAACATACTAGCGATGTCAGAAACAGACAATAAACTGAACAATACATTCTTGATCGCAAGAGTATTTTATTTTATTCAAAGAAAATCGTAGACACAAAAAAAATGAACATTTCTTCATGCCTACCCGTTTTCGACAAATATTGTCCACCATCTTGTTTTGTCCATTCCTGCACCATCGAGTTCGAGTTAAGAGTTAGAGTTAAAGTTCGAGTTACAGTTCGAGTTAAAGTTCGAGTTCGAGTTACAGTTTGAGTTAAAGTTCGAGTTACAGTTCGAGTTAAAAGTCGAGTTCGAGTTAATATTCGAGTCAACTCGAAAAATGGATTATAATTTCAACTATCGAGTTAAAAGTCGAGTTACAAAAAAATCTAGGAATACTTAATCAAATGCGTTTGTCAATGTTGGTCAGGAATGAACACGCATTATAGACGTTTTTCAGAGAAAAAAAATCTGAAAAGATGACCCAACTGACCCATTATAATGCTTGTTGTTTTACAATTTCATGCGTAAGAAATAATTATACAATCAATCGATTTAAATAATAATAGTATATACTATTTTTGTTAGGGACCGACCATTTAACTTGAAGGGGGGGGGGGGCTATGGTTTTTTTTCTAAAAAAATATTTTGGACCTGATTTTATGTGAAAAAAATATTTTGGCTGCCAAAATGATGAAAAAATTTTCTGAAGGAGGCTTTCTGCCCCCAAAAATAATGTTGATTGTTGATTTTTGAAAAAAATATTTTGTTGATACACGAGAAAAAAAAATTTTCTGTCCAGAAAAAAAAACATACCCCCCCCCCTCAGGTTAAATGGTCGGTCTCTTACCACAATGCACAGCCAAATGATTGCAAAAGGTATGGAGTGGCTATGTCGTCGTCGTCACATTGACATATTTCAACACGTTTTTATATACTCATTCTAAAAGTGATTATTTATGCATTTGACAATTTAAACAAGAGGCTCTCAAGAGCCTGTATCGCTCACCTGGACCATGGCTGCCATAGATAAAAGGCATTTCCAATAGGAAAAAC
>MJUU01020824.1:45599-115727 GCA_002080025.1 Modiolus philippinarum
TTTTTTTATAAGATTTGGACAGCGGACACTATTTTTGCGGGGACCACCCAAGGACTAATGTGACCAGCTTGATTTTAATGGCCAAGTGTTTTGAACAGAGAAGATCTTCGAATAAAAATTTTAAGACGTGCGAGGGAGTGTGTCGAAAGTTTCTCTACGCCCAGATTTGCCATTTCGAAATTTGGGAAATCGGAATGGTCCTCTTTTAAGGGTGGGAATTCGGGATGAAATGCCACCGGGATTCGAGAAAAAAAAATGTTTTCAGGCAAGGGAAATCGGGATATTTTTTTCAAATTTTAATGGGATTGGCAAAAATTAGTTCCTTGCTGAAAACACATATCTTGTTATACTTGATCAAACGTGAATCAAACCTTAACGAACAATAACAAGGGTTCATTCCAAGTACACATCCAATATATCTAAATTATACATTTTGAACGTTCAAAATATAAAATTTTCGAACAAATTTACCGGGATCGGGATTTTTCATAAAAATAGGTTCGGAATGTCTGGATTTGGTACTAAAAAACGGGAAATCGGGATTAACACCCCTCTCGCCGAGCCCACTAAAGCCAGGTGGTCGGTACTGAAATATTCACACAAGTATTTAACATATTCAGTTTCAATAATAATAATAATGTTGGCAATCCATATAAATATCGCAAATTTGTTTATATATTTTCAAAATGGTTAAAAAAAGGTTATTATACGTAACTTAAACATGTTGTGGAATATAGTTATTGATATATTTTTCATCTTAAACAGCAAAATATTTTAACACATAGCCACACGACCTTCTGGAATTAGGCATGCTGAACCCTCAAAGGAATTGTCGGAAAAATTGACTCTTTTTTTGTATCCGATTAGTAACCTCTATGATTAAATTTTTCTTTCGAATAAAATACTGAAAGTTTAAAGTTAAGTGTTCTAAATTTTTAATTTATTCAGTTACTCTAGAAATTTCATTAAATCCTATTTATTTCATCACATTCATTCGAGGTCAAAACTTGCTAATGGTAAACCTACGAAAAATCGAGAGGTGTTCAATATCCCGCCAACTTTTTAAAAATTCCATCATTTTTTACTTTTGAATTAATTCTATTCCANACCTCTTGCAGTCTTTCAATGCAGATGTCGTAGTTGAAACTTGCTGGCTTCGAAAAACTCCATGGTTGCCACATTTTTACTTCTATTGACCCAAAAACTTCAAAGAATTCACAAATAAAGTATTGAGAATCGTTTTGAGAAAAAAATTGAGCTTAGATTAGATGTCTTGAAAATGCATATATAGAACCATCGTTGAAGGATAGAGTCAGTGGGTGCTTTTCCTGCATCTATAAAATTAAAAGCAGCCATGCAGCTTTTATTGGTATATTAATAAATTTAAAAAAAACATTTATGCTGCATATTACTTAATCTCCCAACAGTCTTAACCTCTCCTTAATTATATTACATGTAATTTGTTCATCGAATTTAAATAGATAAAAAAAATACAAAATTAGCAATAAAAATTTCATCTGCACTACATGGTGTACAACTTTATCAAATAATTAATAATCAGTTAAAATGTACATTTTATATCATTAAAATATATTCAATTAGACTTCCACTTTCCAAAATATATGATTTTTATCGCGTTTCATATTCTATTATTTGATATAATTATCTTTTTCATTTGTAACAGGAGTAAATAGTATGGCTCAATTTTAATTACACAATGCAAGTCTTTTTTATATTATTATTATGATTATAATAAATCATTTTTATTTCTACTTTCCCTTTATTGCACGGTAAAAAAAAATTAATATTGATTTTTTTTTTAATCAGTTAAGAAGTACTTAGCAATACATGTTTGATTTGAAGATAAAATTGCAGCACCCCTTTTTTTATTTACACAAACTTATTGGGTAATTAACAAGTTGTTGTGTTACACATGGCATCACAAGAAAATGGCGAGAGTGTCTCTTAAATAACTAAAATCTTCCTTCCTCTAAATCAAAGTCACTAAAAATTCTACCACATAATCATTGTATGAATATGTTCACTTTGGTGCATTTGAAATTTCAGATAAAATAATTTATATAGGGCTAAGTGCATTTCCAGGGGCTAGGTGCACTTAGCCCGGGCTAAGCGGTGTTTAGACGGACCGCCTGTGGGCCATAGACAGGAAACCTACAAAACTATAGGTCTTTTTGACTTTCTGTTACCAAAATTAGATTTAAAATTAAAGGGCTACGCCGAGCGCAGCATGATACGATCGCAGCATGTCGACCACTGAAATTTGAACAAGTGTAAATTAAAATGAATAATTTTCTGGACACAATAAGGACATTGTCACATGAATTACCTGGACACAAAGTAGTGAAAAAAATAGAATGGTTTTACATTTTTTTTAAGTTTCAATTTGGGTCCCTTTGACCCCTTATAGCTCGGAACCAGTTAGAGGTATGTCAAATACATTGGCATACTACTGAAAGCTTAGAACTAGAGGAATCCAAAGAAAAAAAAATCCCTTTGAAATCCGATGAAAAATAAAAATTTCAGGTGATCATCATGTTTGTAATTTTGGCCCCGTTTGGCCCTTCATAGATCGGAAAGGAAACAAGTTATCAAAAAATTTGAAGGTGCAGTGCTTATTTATTTTTCAAATGGAATCCATTGCAAAAAACTGCGCCAAAATCAGACTAAAAATAAAAAAAAATATAATTTTTGAAATTCGCCCTTTTGGGTCCCCTTTATCTTATGAACGGTACATGCGATGTGAAATCTGTTGGCATACTTCAGATTGGAAATTTTATTATGAGCACACTGAAAGAAACCTCATCAAAATCTGATAAAAAATAAAGATTCTACAGTCATACATGTGAAAACACCCAATTTAACCCTTTTTGGCCCCTTTTTTAAAAAACAGGTAGGGCCACAATGACCAAAACTATTCAAAGCCTTCCTTTTGTGCCAATGATCATTGTGTTTAAATTTCATAAGGATTGATCTACTGGAACTTAAGTTATTGACCAAAAACAAAACAACGACGATGACGCCGCCGACGCCGACGACAACGATGACCACGACAGCACCTTACCATTATACGACCACAAAAATTTTTGCGGTCGTATGAAAATTGTTGTTTAAACTGATTATTCTGTGATTCTTATATACATGATCCTGTATTGCTTACAATTTTTACATTTATAAGATATCTTGTATCTTTAATAAAAAACAAAATACCGATGTTACTGTTAATTTAGTTTCTGCATCTGCGCATTTCGACAACTTATGTCTCTTCAGTGTAGATCCAATCAAACATTTGGAAGTCCATAAACTGAAATACTTTTATAAGATATCTTTTGTATAAGATAACGTTTAAATTTCATAACATATCTTATAGAGTTTATTAGATGTCTCGTAATTTACAATTATATAACTTAAAATCTTTATGAGAGTTATAAAATGAGATATCATATAATTTTTTTCTTGAAAGAGGAATAACATGAAACAGTGTGCCATAGTCATGAAGTGCCATTTATTTAAAAAAAGTATCTAAGACTTAGAGCAACAGAATAAAGACTAGCTGAAATATCACCCAGATTGGTTTTTCTTATTACACAGACATTGTGTAAGCATAGATTCATTCCTTTTTTTAAATACCCTAGGGTAGTTATGTATTTCAGAATTAATGTTTGTGGAGGAAATAGACACTGCTACAGTTGCCTTTCAATTATGTAATTTCTATAAATTTCATGGTTATCAGATACGTTAAGAGACTTTGGAGAAAAGTTGTTATACTTTGTGAACTTGATACTGACCATTAAATACTTGAGTTGTCAAGTATGATTTTCACTGTAACAAGATTTTCACATTTGCCTATTATTGCCCTTGAATCAAGCAAAATTTGCAAATTTTAATGGTTTCTAGATGAAAATTCGACTATGCTTTGAAGTAAAGTTCTAATATTTTGTGTTCATGTTAATGGCCATAAAACTTTTAGAAAATGTCAAAATCGATCTTATTTTTTTTTCGTTACACTAAAGCCATAATAAAATATTTCCTAGATCTATTCTCATCCATTTCTTTTTCTCAAACTTTGGCGCGGGCGGGCACATTTTATTTTATATATTAATCAAATTTTGTGACAAATGCTGTCATTTTGAAATAAATTTACCCAAAATCAATATAAATTTTGGAGTTTTGGAGGGGGTAAAAAAAACAGGGCAGGCGGGGATAAGAATCTAGGATATTTTTTTTTATTATTATGGCCTAATGATAAAATTTTTTTTCAAGCAAAAAAAAAAAAAAAAGAATAAAAAAAAACAAATGATCCAGGTTCCTGTGATAACTAGAATTGCCAAATGGTTGGAGTATCTTTTCTGACCATCAGATCATCTTTTTATACCCCCACTTTAGCGGGAAGGTATATAGTGATCATGGTCCATCATTCATCCATCCATGCGTTTGTTTGTCCTTTCGTTTGTTCGTTCCTTCGTTAATTATAGGGGTACACATTTTGTGGCAACAACTCCTCCTAAATCGCTTGATGAAATTCAATGAAACTTTCACAGAATGTTCAGTGCATATTGCCATTGTGCACCAGCTAATTTAAAATTTGATATAACCTGATAACTTGGTTTTTTTTTGTTGTTGATAATTTTACTTCTGGTTTTTAAATAGGTCACAGTTTTTTATCTTAATATTAAATTTCTTTATAAATAACAAATAGGAAAGTTTGCGAACCTCATTAGTGATGTAATAAAATATAATTTACATATGTATATTTGCATTTTTGGTTGGCAAAGTCGTAGTGAGACCACTTTTTATTAATGTTAAACAATTTTCAAGATTTTCATATTTTTTCTACCGATTTACTTTTTAAAATTTCCTGCAGAAAATTTTTTATGTGGTTTCAAAAAATGTCAAAATTGCCGAAATTTGTATACTTTACAAAAACACTAATTATATAGATTTTGAAAATAGACATAAAAAGTAATAACACCATGCAATTTTGTAAGAGTGAACTGAAAATGACATTTTTATGGCCCTTATCTGTTATCACTATTTCTTGCGGGTCCGTAGAAATACCACAAAGGACCTCCTTAGTGCACTAAGAACCATAAAAGTGCACTAAGGACTTGAAAGAGTAGTCCTATTTGCACAAAGGAGGTGGCATATGAAAGCTTATGTTTTTAAACACAAGATTCTAGGTTTTTAAAAATGTATCTTTATTAAATCCTGAGTTATTTGATTTTTTGTACGCACGTGCCACTAATCCTTTTATCGTTATTGTGTAATGTGCGCATTCAGGTGAAACCAATGCCAATAAACAAAATATCGATATTGAATGATAAATACAGGTATGGAAATTGGAGATAATACAAATACAAATACAAATATTTTATTAGCACAAACTCAATTATAATAAGTGGTTAGGGCCAATATAACATGTGACAGTTAATAACAAATGAAATATATGATAATAAACCATAGAATCATGAATGTCATAACATTTATTATTATTGAACTCTACTTTTTCTATATTCTAAGCAGTCAGATATGAAAGTAGAAGACATTTTGAGAATTTGAACACAGTTGCTATTCATAATTATATTTAATTTTTCTTTATTATTAATTTTCATATAGAGTTTGATTTGTTATCTTATTTTCAAATATAGTTCGCTGGGTTTCGTAACCACTGCAATTAAATAAAAAGTGATATTCATCTTCAATATTGGAACTACAAAGTTGACACAATCTGTCCTTTTTAGAAATATTTAAATGTCTTCCTTTTTCAATCATTAACTGATGGGAACTAGTTCGAATTTTACATAATATGGATCTGTCAGTTATGTTGATTAATTTATCAACATAAGTTGGTCTCTTACCCATTCTGTAGACATCCAGGAAAAACTCTACATGTTTTCATAAATAAATAAATTATTTTATTTTATAAATATTTTAACTGATATCTGTGAAGTTTTTTTTTCCACGTTAAATTATACATGTTTTCATAAATAAATAAATTATTTTATTTTATAAATATTTTAACTGATATCTGTAAAGTTTTTTTTCCACGTTAAATTTGTATATCAACATAAAATGAAGCATATTTTGATATTTCACTGAAAAGTTATTTATGAAAATAAAAAGGCCAAAACAATTAAACAAATAACAGTAATTAATCTTCTTGTTAGGCTCTTTTATCAATTGAATAAAATTTTGAGCAAAACAAAAATTGTAAAAGTGAATAAAAGGTAAAAATAAACAAAAATGTGCCGTTTAAAAACAACTGAAGTGACAAGAGGAGAAGAAGGTAAAGAATAAAGTCTTCTCTGAAACTAGTGGTTATAAGCGGACATTTCAAGGAATGAAAGAAAATGTATTTTGTGAAATTAAAATCTAATGGAAGATGAATTCCATTTCAGTTATTTTACAATGTCCAAAGTATATTGATTTGCGTAGAAGTTATATCAAACAAATATTACTGGAGTACTAAGATAGAAATTATGATGAGTTAAATTATAAATTTAACCCGGATCACCGACTTTCGCGATTTACAAAGTTTTTCAAGAAGTACAAAAGTGTGAAAGTTTAGCAATTGGTTAAATATGAATGTATTGCTCATGTACTGGAACATAAACTGAACTGAATTAATAGATGTGTCATGTTTGTTGCACATTGGCAATTGATATCTTGTTGTAAAATTATGTTATTTAATAACTAATTATTAAAAAGGCGAAAGTCCATAGCAGTTTTAATATAAATAAGAAAAGCTATTACTTTGAGTTTTGTACGTGTTTTAAAATTCGATTATGAAATGCCTGTAAAGATAAAACAAAAATCCAAGCATATACTTGTATCAAATTGAGTCCCTTTTGATTATCAGTAGAGAACTTTTATTTAACAAAATGTTTTGAATCTTAGATAAAACATTATAGAGACGGATTGTCTCAGTCTGTTTTCTTTATTTTTTTATTCTTTTGTTGTTGTTGTTCTTGTTGCTGTTTTTTTTCGCTGATTTACAATGAGGCGGATTCATAACTAAATGGGGCAACAAAAAACAGTTCAATGGGGCGGCATAAAGGTATAAAATGGGGCGGATTTCAAATCAATCAAAGGGGCAGATATAGCATATAATATGATAATGTTGTCAAGTATTTATAATTAAATAAAAAAAAAGAAACACCATAGAAATACAGCCACTTGTCCAGTATTAAAACAATTTCATACCTGAACCATTCAAAAAACAAAGAACTATAGTATATTCATATGCAGTATGTTCTAGAAGGCATGTTGTTTCGTTGCTCTTCAGTTTCCTGTTTGTTCAAATAAATATTTATTCAGTCCTTGCTCATTTGTTGCCCATAATTGAATCCTTTTTATGGACAGTAAAACACAGTTTGGTTTTACATATATGAAATAGAAAATGGTAGAATGTATGAAGAAGAAATTAATTTTGAAATAATGATGAAAAGAGACTCTTTTGCCCTTGTGTGATTTTGGCTCCTTAAGCTTTGTCTACAATTTGGATTCATGAACATAGAAAATTTTGTACATTTGTCACCAGTCAGTACAGGAACGCTAATCAAAAGTTGTTTAATAAACAGGTAAAAAGAAATATCGTCTGCCCCATTGTAAACTTTATTTCTGCCCCATCGTATACTGTATTTTTTGACAAAATCTGCCCCAATGTATGATAGCCTTTTTTTTGTTCTTGTTTGTTTGTTTGTTTGTTTTTTTTATTGGTCAATTGTCTGTGACAACTGTACGCAATATGAATGAATACATTAGAAAGGGTTTTAACCATGTTATATGTAATTTTCGGTATAAACTATTAAACTATTAAATTTAAAAATTAAATAAATCTAACTGACAACTTCCATGAATATTGCCACTATTTATTGATAAATAACCAGAGACATATTATTATATGTCTAACCTTAACTTATGTATCGGACTACTTAGTCAAAACTGGGACTTTAAATATAACATATGTTATATTAGTCCCAGGTCAAAAGTTCGTTATGTTATGGGAAATACCTACTTTGGTCAGTTGAAGAGAAATCTCAAGTTTCGTAATTTCTACGTCATACAATGACGTATAAGTGCTTGACCAAAGTTAAAAAAACTAACGTTTCATGTAAAAACGGTCCCGGTATAAAAAAAAATCTATTGAATTTTTAGAAATTTTCACCGTTTAAAGGAGTTAAACATGCAGTTTAAGTTCTAAGTTGATTTAAATTCTAAGTTCATTTGTTTATTTAATTACAAATAAATTTTGACTATGAAATTTTCGGTTTGTGTTTAAATCGTCATAATATTGAAGTTACAAATCATAAAAAATATTTCTAAATTATTGGAATAAACTGTATAGAAAAAGCTATTTAACAATGACAATTTCATGAAAATCGGATAAGAAATGAGTTCTACAGATTTTTTTTAAAGGGGGACCGTTTTTTCATGAAATGCATAGGGAATTTTCAAAAGTTGACTCACTTTTGGCACTAGGCTGTATTGGTTGTTGCTTATTGAAATATTAAAAAAATTTACTCGATTTTTTTTACAAAAACAACTTTTCTTTTTTACCTTTTCTGCAAAAAATTTGGTTTTCATACAAATTTTCTTATAGCAAATCGTTAAAATTAAATGTTTTTTTTTTATTGTGAACATCAAAGGCTCATACACACTTGTTTACACAAGCTAACAACTAGTCTGTTTGTTTATCTTACCGATGTTAATTGACAATCAACAATAATCATCACCTGATTAGGTAAAGCAGTTGGCACGTGCCTAAAAAACTGCTAATAACTTTGTTATTCACAAACCATTCATGATAAAAATTGAGAAAATAACATATTTTTATATTACAATTCATATTCCGCCTCCTTTGTGCACATAACATATCTCTATCGTGTCCTTAGTGCACTTTTGTGGTTCTTAGTGCACTAAAAAGTCCTTTGCGGTATTTCTACACACCGATTTCTTGCCAACCAAATTTACCACGGTGAACTTTCCTATAGAGGAAATTAATGCTGGTCTAGTGCTAATACATATGTACTGGGACACTTGGTTTTGTATTAATTCACAAAATTATATCCCAAAAGTAATTGGGACATTTGGCTCAGTATTTTTTGTCTAAGGTTTTGAGTAAATTATAGAGAAATCACAGATTTTTCTTTATATTATACGGTTGACATAAATAAAATGAAAAAAGTAAAATTCCAAGAAAAGTAAGAGAAATTGAAAGGGGTATAGGAATTATATCAAGGGAAGATAGATCTGAGAATAATGTTAAAATTGTAACACATATTTATTTAATAAAATAGTTAAATTACCAATTACCAAATATTGAAAAATATACAAATCAACTTCTCCTGAAAATGTTCATTATATTATAAATTTTTAGCTCCAGTTGTGTTTAATACATATACATAAATAAAATTCATTTTACAATAACTTTTTCTCTAAAGACTCACTTTCATGTTTTTTTTCTTTCAGTGTTTATTTTTTTTCCCTGTGAATATAGCTTAATGTGAAGTGCTTGATCATAATTATCATAACTTTGACGATAAACAAACACAGGTCAATATGGTTATGATGGTCATGTTGTCATGGTGAATACCCCTTATATTGTACTGAACCTGTCCACCTGCAGCTCCACAAACAAATTTAAAGAGATATGATATGTAGATTTTATATTTAAAAAAGAATGTTTTGCCTGCTGAAAACATTTAAAGAAACTGGAATATCTTATTTTATCACATGATCAAGGTAACATACTATAAAATTGTGTTAAGAAAATAAAAATATAAAATTATATCCATATAAACAGAGACATATAATTACATTTTATTATATGTCTCTGATATGTCTCTGATAAAAAAAAACAAAATTAAACTGATTCTGGGATCAGTAAATATAACCTTCATTCCTCATGCATGTAACCAAAGGTCACTTATGTCTGATTATACGTCCTTGATGTAACCCCTGTAACCTCAATTTCCCATGCATGTAACCCTTGTAACCTCAATTTCCCATGCATGTAACCCTTGTAACCTTGATTCTTCATATGTGTAACCCTTGTAACCTGGATTCTCCATGTGTGTAACCCTTGTAACCTTGATTCTCTGTGTGTGTAACCCTTGTAACCTTGATTCTCCATGTGTGTAACCCTTGTAACTTCGATTCTCCACGTGTTACCCTTGTAACCTTGATTCTAACCCTTGTTACCTCGATTCTCCATGTGTGTAACCCCTGTAACCTCAATTCCCCATGCATGTAACCCTTGTAACCTTGATTCTTCAGTGTGTAACCCTTGTAACCTGGGTTCTCCATGTGTGTAACCCTTGTAACATTGATTCTCCATATGTGTAACCCTTATAACCTTGATTTCCCTTGCATGTAACCCTTGTAACCTTGATTCTATATGCATGTAACCCTTGTAACCTTTATTCCCCATACACGTAACCATTGTAACCTCCATTCCCCATGATAAACCCTTGTAACCTTCATTCTCATGCATGTAACCCTTGTAACCTAGCCTCCCCATGCATGTAACCTTTGTAACCCGTGAAGTCATGGAAAGGAGAGTTATTAGATATTCCTCATGTTGCCATGCATGTAACCAGTGTAACCACTTGTAACCATTGAACTAATGGGGGTTACAAATCTATACCATGTTAATCTGGTGCATATTTTGTGCCCTATATGGAATCCGAAATTAATTTTCTAGTTACCTCCCACGTTGAGTGTTACATACAGTGCATATTGATTTTGAACATGAACTCTTGATTTTAATATCAATTAAAGAAAAAATGTATGTTAATTGTTATCAAGTTGAATCACTTTTAGAGCAATTCCGTTAGAAACTTGGGGTGACCTTAATTTTAGAAAGTTGATATATTTAGTTTTTCATTGGATATTTGTTCTCTATCAACTCTGTTCATCAGTAGTGAATTGATAACATCAGAATGAAGAACAATAAACTTTAATATCTCCTTTTTTAAAGTGATTTTGCCTGAAGATTTCTGTTTTACTTTCAAACTAGTGGCAGATTTTGAAAGTATATACATGATATGCATGCTTGAATGGCCATTTTTATGCTGTTCAGAAGAATGGATATTTTGGATTACCAAAGTTATTATTATAATGCCACAACCTTCCCGGTCGATCTTACGATAATTTATGTATAAATGATGTTTTCTGAAAGTGTTATTTGCCATATATTTCAGGCACGGATTAAGGCAATTTGAAAAAGGGCAGGGATGACAATTCACAATATTGGTGAACATGGTGAAGTAGCAACCTGGGCACCTGCCAAACAATTTCAATAGCCCAGCCAACATTTTGATAGCTCAGCACTATATTATGAACCAAAATTTCAGGATATTTCAGTAGGAACATGGGCTACTGGTTTTAAAATTTTAATCAAATCAAATCAAATATTTTTATTAAGTCAATCATGGACCCACAGGGGGCAATGACATAAAACATACATGATTAAAAACATACATAGAAACATACATTCTAGAAACAGATTTAAAATTTTAGTAGCCCAGATCAAATTCTAGATGCCTTGGGCTACTGAACCCCTGGTAATTTGCATCCCTGAAGGGGGGGTTTCCAAATAGAATCAAAGGGAAATATCGTGAAATTTTTTGTTTTTTTATTCTAGTAAAATACTAGATTATTAATAATAAAATACATGATTGCCTAGAAAAAAGAAGGGGTTTCAACTCCCTGAACCCCTCTCATTGGATCTGCCAATGTTTTTAAATAGATTATGCCAGTAGGTCATCTATGCAGTACCTGTGCCAAACCAAGAAGTACCATCCTTGGAAATGTTCTGATTGCTATTAAACTGACTTGGAATTTAGTACTTAGTGCTATTTGTATAAAGTATTGACTAAATATATTTGCTGACTTCAAACAAATATTTGTTGTCATTATATATCTATGGTTGGTCAAACTTAATTTTGTTGTCAAAGTCAATGATTGTTGGTGATCCATAAATGGGTGTTGGAAATTTTATTGATATATCAGTATAAGTTCAAATAATGAATTTTTATGAGGCCATCCTTAGTAAAATGTTTGTTTGTTGTTTATTGACTATCAATTTTGGATGCGAGTAGGTAGGTAGGTAAATTTTTTTTTCCAAAAGATGTCAGACAGGGGTAAATTGTAAAGAAAATGTGCCAAAAATGGAATAAAATAAATCTGTCTGGGAAATGTCAATAAAATTTATTGAGTAGGTAGGTTTTTATGGGTAGGTCAATTAACAGCAAACAAACAATTTTTTAAGGTTGGTCTGAACGTAGTGAGTGAAACAAACAGGAGTACAACGGGAAAATCTCAACTTTTTGTTTCAGCTTTTTCACAGCTGATCCGACATTATCATTTTCCATGAGATTTTTTTCTTATGATTCTACTTGATATTAGCTTTCACTTATAGCACCACTTATAGCGGACTTCTTCTTGTACTGCTACGAACCTTAGTTTATGACCAACATCAGCAAAGACCAATCTAAAAAGCATTTAATTGAAAAGTTTAACAAAACTTTCCGATATTTGGATGATATTTTTACTTTAAATAAGGACGAATTCAATACGTATTATAAGGATATCTACCCTGAAGAACTTACTTTGAATAAATCTAATTCTGATGATCATCATTGTCGACGTCCGTTCTTAGACATCAATTTTGATATAACCAATGGTAAATTAGATACTAAAATTTATGATAAAAGGGAGGATTTTTCTTTTCCCATAGTTAATTAATCCATTTCTGGATGGTTATGTTCCATAACAACATATCTTGAAAGTTTGGTTGGAATTGGACCATCAGATTTGAAGGAGTTGCGGATTCAAAAACAGACAGACTCAGAATGAGCAATTTTGGCCCCGTGAATCTCTCAAATCTGTAAAAATCTAAATTCTAAGTATCAGGTGCACAACTACACTCGGTGAACAAGATATCCTGAAATTTTGGTTGGAATTAGACAAGCAGTTTTCAAGGAGTTGTGGATTCAAAAACTGATGGACGATGCAGGAGACGACATAGTAATCTCTATATTTTGACTCTGTTTATAGCAGGCGACACAATGAAATTTGAAATTCGTCTTTTTGACCAGATGTTGAATTTGCTATAGATAATTATATATATATGTTTATGTATTAATTTAGAAACATATGAAATTTTATAAATTTCTATCATAATGCATATATATGGGTATAGAAACAATGTAGTTGTTATACATGGGAAAAGAAATTGAAAATATGTGCATTTGTTATATGTGGTTTGTTGTATTTTGTTGATGATTTTATAATGCAGATTTTTTGTTGAGATATCTGCATTTAAGGAGATAAATACATGTGTTTCAAACTTATAAGTTAATTATCAATATGGATTGTCTCCCTTATATTGTTATCTTGATTTTGTGGTTGCTCTATTATTTCATCTTTATCTGATTCACATAAAATTTTCAGGATAGATTGTTCACCTGATGTAGTTTTACACCTGATACTTAGAATTATTTTTTAGATTTTAGAGGTTTACAGAGTTAAAATTGTTCATTTATTAATCTGGTTTGTTAATTCACTATTCCATCACAACTGTCATGTGACTGTAAGTTAGATTTCAGTAGACCACCCACTATCTTGATATTCATATTTTTCTTACCATAAATATTGTTACAGACCCTGTGGGTAAGTCTTTTCCTTTCCAGGTTAGATTAAGGTCAAAACACATTTCCAAGATGTTGAGGCAACCTCTGTGATCTTGTCACACCTGTGCACAGGTATATGTAATAACACCAAGGTGAGGTGTTAATAACATGCGAATCAACCGGTTTGTCTGACAGAGTTGATTTTCAGAAGCAAGTTATGTACTGCATAGCAGGAGAAATTTTATAAAAGGTGGCAGATACAGAATTTTCAAAAGGAGGGGCGTAAACCTTTCAAATGCTAACGCCCCTTAAAATCCGCCTACGTAACACGCTATCAAGATAAATAAAATACATGTACTTTCTTAATGTACAGATGAAATAACATGCATGGATAGGTGATTCCAATGCATAAGTAAAAAAAAATAATAAGTCTGTACAAACTTCGTTTGGGAGACTTGATTATATTAATGAAGGGAAGAAAAGAAAACAAAAAGCGCTGGTTGCTGAAGAGTTGAAAAAAATGAGGTACAAAATTCAGTTTATTAACACTTGCCCTGCTTAGCCAGAGAAATAATTAATTAAATAAATGCCAATTCGCTCATTTGTTAATTATCCTCCAAGTCATCATCGGGGATAGGGGTATACTGTTTTCAGTCTGTGTGTGCGTGCTTGTGTGTGTGTGGGTTTGTCTGTAACACATTTTCATTGCATTTATCTCAGAAATGGTATAAGGTACAGATTTGAAATTTTATCACAAGCTTTGTATAATCATGCCATATTGTGGGATGTTGTTTGTTGGTTGTTTTAGTAAGTATTTTCCTTCTGTATGTAGGAGCGCTGTCATATAGTGTAATATAAGACGTAAGGAGGAACATATAACAAATATTCTCTAGGCATGTTAATGTGAGTATTGCCTTTTTTGATTCATTTTTAGATCAATCAGAATATTACCTTCTGTTTAATGACTTGGGTCAATTTTGACACTTGTTACATTATAGAGTGAATTTTTGTCAAAGTATTCTCTGTAATGGTAAATGATACAAAGCCATTATTTTATCAGAAGCTTTACATGGTCATGCCATATTGTGGGATGTGTTTTTTGAAGTGTCTGGATACCACTTCCTGTTTATCGCCTTGGTCATTTTGACATTTGTAGCATTAATATAGAGTGTTTTCATCAAATTTTTCTCTGTAATGGTAAATGATGCAAAGCTGAAATTTTGTCAGAAGCTTTATATGGTCATGCCATATTGCGGGATGCGTTTTCTGATCTGTAGTAATACTACTTCCTGTTTACTGACTTGGTGGGAAAGATTTGAAATTTGGTCTGAAGCTTGGAAATGATGAGTTGTATTGTGTAAGCAATTTTCAAGTTTGATGGATTCCACTTCCTGTTTGATGATACTTTGATTTTTTATGCCTATTCACAAATGTGGAAGGGGCATATAGTGTTACTCTTGTCCGTCTTCCCTTTGTACATTCGTACATCCGGTTAAGTTTTGTGTTAAGGTACATTTCTCGCAAACTGTAAGGTATAGAACAATTATAGTAGGTCAGTAGGTAGATCTTTGATAGTACTACATAGTTCACTAGGCAGTTCGACTCTTTGACCTACATTTCATGGTTGAGTGACTTTAATTAAGTTTTACATGTAAGTTTATTTCTCAACAAATACACATTATAGGACAATGATGTTTCATCAAATTAATTTTTGTCTTGACGAGTATTACTGAAATCATTGACAATTATGTGGTTTTGACCTACATTTTACGCTTCAGTGACTTTGGTTAAGTTTTGCGTTAAGGTACATTTCTCAATAACTACTCATTACGAGACATTGATGTTTCATCAAATTAATTGTCTTGATGAGTACTGCACAAATCACTGACAATTGGGTGACTTTGACCTATATTTTACGCTTCATGTCAGTCTGGCAGGTGACTTTTTTGCTTGACCTCAATTTCATGGTCTAGCGGGCCATTAAGTTTTTTGCTTAAGTCCATTTCTCAAAAACTAGAATTGGTAGGTTGATAATATATGGTATGTAGGATTGTCTTGGGTAGTACATGTCAGTCTGGTAGGTGACTTTTGTCTTTGACCTCAATTTCACGGGCTAGTGGTCATGTTAAGTTTTTCTGCTTAAGTCCATATCTCAGTAACTAGAAGTGGTAGGTTGATAATATTTGGTATGTAGGTTGGTCTTCGGTAGTACATATCAGTCTGGCATTTGACTTTTGTCTTTGATCTCAATTTCATGGTCTAGTGGCCACTTTCAATTTTAATGCCCCGCGCACTAATGTAGAAGGGGCATATAGTGTTAGCCTTGTCCGTCCATCCGTACGTCCGGTTAACATGGTTAAGTTTTGCGTTAAAGTTTATTTCTCAGAAACTGTAAGAGGTAGAACAATGATAATAGGTCAGTAGGTAGATCTTTGATAGTACTACATAGTTCACTCTGTAGTTTGACTCTTTGACCTACATTTCATGCTTGAGTGACTCTGGTTAAGTTTTGCATTAAAGTCCATTTCTTAACAACTACACATTATAAGACAATGATGTTTCAATGAATTAATTGCCTTGATGAGTACTACCCAAATCATTGAGAATTAGGTGGCTTTGACCTACAATTTACACTTCAATGATTTTGGTTAAGTTTTGCGTTTAAGTCCATTTCTCAACAACTACACATTATAGGACAATGATACTTCATCAAATTAATTGCCTTACTGAGTACTTTCCAAATCATTGGCAATTAGATGGCTTTGACCTACATTTTACGCTTCAGTGACTTTGGTTAAGTTTTGCGTATAAGTCTAATTCTCAACAAGTACACATTATAAGACAGTGATGTTTCATCAAATTAATTGCCTTGATGAGTACTACTATTGACAATTAGGTGGCTTTGACCTACATTTTACGTTTCAGTGACTTTGGTTAAGTTTTTGAATTTAAATCCATTTCTCAACAATTAGACATTATAGGACAATGATTTTTCATCAAATTAATTGCCTTGATTTGTACTTCCCAAATAATTGACAATTAGGTGGCTTTACATCCATTTTACGCTTCAGTGACTTTGGTTAAGTTTTGAATTTAAGTCCATTTCTCAACAACTACACATATAGGATGATGATATTTCATCAAATTAATTGCTTTGATGAGTATTGCCTAAATCATTGACAATTAAGTAGCTTTGACCTACATTTTATGCTTCGGTGAATTTGGTTAAGATTTTCCTTTAAGTTCAATTTACTCAACAACTACACATTATAGGACAATGATATTTTATCAAATTAATTTCCTTGGCTAGTATTGCCCACATCGGCTTTGACTTACATTTTTGATTAGGTTATCCTTTGCGATTAATCTTTTGGCGGGGCATCCGTGGCTTACAGACACATTCTCTAGTTCTGTTTAAGTCCATTTCTCTATAACTACAAATTGTTAGTTGATAATATTTGGTATTTAGGTTGGTCTTTGGTTGTACATGTCAGTCTGGCAGGTGACTTTTGTTTTTGACCTCAATTTCATTGTCTAGTGGCCACGTTAAGTTTTTCTGCTTAAGATCATTTCTCAATAATTAGAATTGATAGGTTGATAATATTTGGTATGTAGGTTGGTCTTGGGTAATACATGTCAGTCTGGCAGGTGACTTTTGTCCTTGACTTCAATTTCATGGTCTAGTGGTCCATTAAGTTTTCTGCTTAAGTCCATATCTCAATAACTAGAAGTGGTAGGTTGATAATATTTGGTATCTAGGTTGGTCTTGGGTAGTACATGTCAGTCTGGTAGGTGACTTTGTCATTGACCTCAATTTCATGGTTTAGTGGCCATGTAAAGTTTTTCAACTCAAGTCCATTTCTCAATTAATAGAAATGGTAGGTTGATAATATTTGGTATGTAGGTTGGTCTTGGGTAGTACATGTCAGTCTGGCAGGTGACTTTTGTCTTTGACCTCAATTTCACGGTCTAGTGACCACATTAAGTTTTTCTGCTTAAGTCTGTTTCTCAATAACTAGAAGTGGTAGGTTGATAATATTTGGTATATAGGTTGGTCTTAGGTAATACCTGTCAGTCTGGCAGGTGACTTTTGTCCTTGACTTCAATGTCATGGTCTAGTGGTCCATTAAGTTTTCTGCTTAAGTCCATATCTCAATAACTAGAAGTGGTAGGTTGATAATATTTGGTATCTAGGTTGGTCTTGGGTAGTACATGTCAGTCTGGTAGGTGACTTTGTCATTGACCTCAATTTCATGGTCTAGTGACCATGATAAGTTTTTCTGCTTAAGTCCATTTCTCAATAACTAGTAGTTGTAGGTTGATAATATTTGATATGTAGGTTGGTTTTGGGCAGTACATGTCAGTCTGTTAGGTAACTTTTGTCCTTGACTTAAATTTCACTGTCTAGTGGCCACATTAAATTTTTCTGCTTAAGTCCTTTTCTCAATAACTAGAAGTGGTAGGTTGATAATATTTGATATGCAGGTTGGTCTTGGGTAGTGCATGTCAGTCTGGCAGGTGAATTTTGTCCTTGACCTCAATTTCATGGTCTAGCGGCCATGTTAAGTTTTTCTGCTAAAGTCTATTTCTCAATAACTAGAAGTGGTAGGTTGATAATATTTGGTATCTAGGTTGGTTTTGGGTAGAACATGTCAGTCTGGCATGTGACTTTTGTCTTTGACCTCAATTTTACGGTCTAGTGGCCACGTTAAGTTTTTTTTTGCTTAAGTCTATTTCTCAATAACTAGAAGTGGTAGGTTGATAATAGTTGGTATGTAGGTTAGTCTTGGGTAATACATGTCAGTCTGGCAGGTGACTTTTGCCCTTAACCTCAGTTTCATGGTCTAGTGGTCCATTAAGTTTTCTGCCTAAGTCCATTTTTCAATAACTGGGAGTGGTAGGTTGATAATATTTGGTATGTAGGTTGGTCTTAGGTAGTACATGTCAGTCTGGTAGGTGACTTTTATCCTTGACCTCAATTTCATGGTCTAGTGGCCATGTTAAGTTTTTCTGCTTAAATCAATTTCTCAATAACTAGAAGTGGTAGGGTGATAATATTTGGTATGAAGGTTGGTCTTGGGTAGTACATATCAGTCTGGCATTTGACTTTTGTCTTTTACCTCAATTTCACTGTCTAGTGACCATGTTAAGTTTTTCTGCTGAAGTCTATTTCTCAATAACTAGAAGTGGTAGGTTTATAATATTTGATATGCAGGTTTGTCAATTGGGAAGTGTATGTCAGTTTGGCAGATGACTTTTGTCCTTGACCTCAGTTTCATGTTCTAGTGACCTTGTTAGGTTTTTCTGCTTAAGTCCATCTCTCAATAACTAGAAGTGATAGGTTTATAATATTTGGTATGCGGGTTTATCTTGGGTAGTACATGTCAGTCTGGCAGGTGAATTTTGTCGTTGACCTCAATTTCTTGGTCTAGCGGCTATGTTACGTTTTTCTGCTTAAGTCTGTTTCTCAATAATTAGAAGTGGTAGGTTGATAATATTTGGTATGTAGGTTGGTCTTAGGTAATACATGTCAGTCTGGCAGGTGACTTTTGTCTTTGACCTCAATTTCATGGTCTAGTGGCTACGTTAAGTTTGTCTGCTTAAGTCCATTTCTCAATAACTAGGTGTGGTAGGTTGATAATATTTGGTATGTATGTTGGTCTTGGGTAGTACATGTCAGTCTGGCAGGTAACTTTTGTCCTTGACCTCAATTTCACGGTATAGTGAGCATGTTCACTTTTCTGATTAGTTCACTTAGATTTCACATCAATTTAGAGACCAGCAGGGAAGGGCGAGACATCTTTTAGGGTCTTCACTTATTTACTATAAATCAAATTTTCTGTCACAGATTTCTTGGCTTCTACTGGACGGAATGGTTTGAAATTTTGGTCTGAAGTTTTGAAATGATGAGGGGTATTGTGTAAGCAATTTTCAAGTTTGTTGGACATCAATTTCCTGTTTGTCAATACTTAGATTTTTTACTATGAACCAAATTATCTGTCATCAATTTCTTCATGTTTCTTGGCATGATTTGAAATTTGGTTTGAAGCTTGGAAGTGATTTGTTGCATTGTGTAAGCAATTTTCAAGTTTGTTGGGTGCCCACTTCCTGTTTGTGGAGACTTTGATTTTTTACTATAAATAAAATTTTCCGTCACAGATTTCTTGACTTTTACTTTAGGGAATTATTTGAAATTTTAGCTGAGGTTTGAAATAATGAATTGTATTGTATACACGGTTTTCAACATGTTCAAGTTTGTAAAACGTCCACTCCTGCTTGCCAATACTTTGACTTTTTACTGTTAAGGCCAAAAAAAAAATATATGTGTGTTTCCGGTTACAAGGTATTTGAAAATAGGGTCGGTAGGTCGGCAAAAAGTTGTTTTTTTTTGTTTTTTTTTTCTTCGTATTATTCGTCCGATGCATTGTATGCTTGTCATTGCCGTATTTCCTGTATTTAGTCATACCACTAAAACAGGAAGTGTAAAAAAGACGGGTAAAAATGGTGGATTTGACGACATGAGTCGGGAATCCTGTTGATTTTAACGATTCTTCGTGCATTTTCTGATGAATAATGCTACCGGTTGTGGAAAAAGATTCATCTGAGTGGTGTTGCTTCCAACAAAACGGAAGACTACCGCTAAAACTATCGAGGTCAAACAAGAACATTTTGAAGAATGGAAAAAAAACCGTTACGGTCGGAAGAAAAAATTAGGGTCGGTCGGGTAACCGGAAACACAATTTGGCCTAACCAAATTTTCATCATAAAATTTATTAATTTTTATTGGCTTAAATGATTTTAGCTAGGAAATGATAGGGTTTGGTAAAACTTTAAGAAATCACTATATCAAGCAAATTACTGTATCAACACATTTGTGTGTCAACCATTTGAATCCACACTTACCTGAAATTGACTTTTGCCCCAAGTTTCAGAACTGAAATTGCGGGGCACTTCCGAAAACGCCAGTTTTCTGTATCTAGTTTTCCATATTTTAGAGCTTCACTGGACAAAAAATGGGTTTTCTGTAGTGCAGGCAACACAAGTGTTCCATGGAACACCTATCAATTTTCATTGTTATAATAATTAACGTGACTAAAGTCATATATAATTTTTGTTTCAGGTAGTGGTAGAGTTTAAAGATTGGATAATGATGCATCTTTTTTGAGTAATGGTTAAGTGTTAATTTGTAATTAATTGTTATCACTTTCCATTATTTGAATAAGTGTTGATTATTTCATCAGTGTTATTGGAAAAGTAGTGAATGATGGAAGTGTATATAAATATGGTGAGTTTGTAATGATAAGTCTAGCTGTGTTTAATTGGTAATTTGATTGTAGAACATAGAACACATATTTTATTGTGTTGTTGCTGTAAGGAGAGTTGAAATACATAACATTAAAAAGTAACTCTGTGCTGTCATGGTATAAAGGTCATTTGATTATGAAATGGATTTTATCTTCTATTTTATGTAAATCATTTTTTGATAATTCTTAATGATCTTTCATTATCTGTTTTTTTTTCATGTCACCTCCACACGTAGCTTGCGGCTTTGTCATCGTTGTCGTTGGTGTTGGCATTGTCCGTCCAACTTTTTTCGTAACAGCTTTCTCAGCAACTACATATCACAGCCACTTGAAATTTTGTATGTGACTTAAGTATGAGGTTCTATATTGCGCTTATCAAATTCGGGTCTGTCAGACATTTCTTCCTGTTTACGGACTTACAGCTCATTAAAATTATTGCAGTTGGAGTTAACATATGCGTTACGATCTCATGTTCATTTACTCCATATCCTTTCGTAAAATATAAATTTGTAATATTTTCAACAAGTACTGTCAATGGTAAAAATTTTCGTAACATTTTTCTCAGCAACTATAAATCACAGCTATTTGAAATTTTGTTTGTGACTTTAGTATGGGGTTCTATATTGAGCTTATCAAATTCAGGTCTGTCGGACATCTACTTCCTGTTTACTGACTGAATATTTTTACTAAGCACTGTTTTTGTTACATTTTTCTCAGCAGCTTGAAATCGTTTACTGGTGACAGCGACTTTTTGTATGTGACTTTAATATAGGTTCCATACTGTGCTTATCGCATTCAGGCGTGTCAGACATTTACTTCATGTTTAATGTATATCATTTGAATAGTAAGGGACAGAGTTTTGTATTTCAAAGGTATCCAATTTTACTTATGCTTACTATTTTTAATATATATCATTGATTAGGGTTGTAATTAAACATATCTGTTAAATATTATCTGGTGTAATTCAATTTCTCTCAACGAATTGTGGATACTTGGTTGGTTGGAATTGGACTAGCAGAAAAGGAGTTGGGGATTCAAAAACTGACAGACTCACAAGTGAGCAATTTTGGCTCCTTGAGCCTCTAAAATCTGTAAATTCAAAATTCTAAGTATCAGGTGCACATCTACACCAGGTGAACAACATATCCTGAAAGTTTGGTTGGATTTGGACAAGCAGTTTTGAAGGAGTTGGGGATTCAAAACCATAAGACTCACAAATGAGCAATTTTGGCTCACTGAACCTCTTAAATCTGTAAAATCAAAATTCCGAGTATCAGGTGCACAACTACACCAAGTGAACAATATATCCTTAAAGTTTGGTTGGAATTTGACTAGTAGTTTTGAAGGAGTTGCGGATTCAAAAACCGACAGACGACGCAGGACGACGACTTAAGACGATGGATATTAATCCCTATGTGTCGACTGCTTACAGCAGGCGACACAAAAATTGTTGACGGACAGACAGACAGACGGACAGACGGACAAACTGAAAACTATAGGGCAACCGCATCTGAATGTGGGGCCCTAATAATAATAGATATTTTTAGTAACATCCTTCATCCTTGATAAATATAATACATTTATAAATACATGTAAAACGAAAGTGAATAAATGAAGAAAATATGTTGAATGATTTAAGAAATCTTTTTTACAAAAATTGATGGGTGTTCCATGGAACACTTGTGTCGCCTGAACTAAAGAAGAGCCATTTTTGGCCAAGTGAACCTCTAAAATTTGTCAAATCAAAATTTTAAGTATCAGTGAATCTGACTTATAGCTATGATGGAGTTGAGGATTAACTAACAAGAATAGCAAATGAGCAACATTGGCTCCGTGAACCTCTAAAGTATGTACAATAAAAATTCTAAGTATCATCTGCGCATCTACACCAGGTGAAAAACATATCCTGAAAGTTTGGTTGGAATTGGACTGGTAGTTTTGAAGGTGTTGAGTATTCAAAAACAGACAGACTCATAAATGAGCAGTTTTGGTTCCGTGAACCTCTAAAATCAAAATTCTAAGTATCAGGTGCACATCTACACCAGGTGAACAACATATCCTGAAAGTTTGGTTGGCATTGGACTAGCAGTTATGAAGGAGTTGCGGATTCAAAACCGACCCTCACAAATGAGCAATTTTGGCTCAAGGAACCTCTAAAATCTGTAAAATCAGAATTCCAAGTATCAGGTGCACAACTACACCATGTGAACAACATATCCTGAAAGTTTCGTTGGAATCGAACTAGTAGTTTTGAAGGAGTTGCGGATTCAAAAACTGACAGACGACGCAGGACGACGACGTAAGGCGACGAAAGGTAATCCTATGTGTCGACTCTGCTTACAGCAGGCGACACAAAAAACAAGATGTGTTTTGTGAAACACTTATGCCCCCGGGTAGAAGTAAAGAAGAATCATTTGGCAGCTTTGAACAATGAATGTCCTTCTGACAAAATAATTTGTAGAAATAAATTCTGGTATAAACAGAAAAGTTTAATCACATCAAATGATGATTGTAATTGGAAGCAATCACAGAAGTCACCCAAATGAACCCGTCAAATCATTATCCAAGCATTATTAAGAAAAATATTTTCAANCCCCCCCCCCCCCCCCTTTTGGAACATTTATAGGCAACTCATTGTGTTCTGTTTATCAGTGTCATCAGTACGTTGATAACACCAGTGATATTATCAATAACGGTTCCCTAAAAGTGGAGGAATACACAGAAGAGATGAAATGAAATAATAGATATTTTTAGTAATATCCCTCATCATTGATATATATATATAATACATATATAAATACCTGCAAAACGAAAGTGAATAAATGAGGAAAATATGCTGAATGATTTAAAAAATCTTTTTTACAAAAAAAGAAATTCTATAGATATCAAGAAACATTTCATCATGAATGAGTTTAATTTCTATACACATATAAAATAAAACAAAATATAATTTCATTTTTGGTGAAATTTTACCAGGCAGTCACATGCCAAGGTCAAGGTCACAAGGTCAAATATTCTGGTACCAACTGAAAGATCTCTCCACAAGGAATAGACATGCAAAGTATGAAAGAACTATCACTTACCATTCAAGAGATATGCTCAATGTTAAAGTTTTTATGCAGTTGTTCACAGGCCAAGGTCATGGTTACAAGGTTAACTATTCCGGTTCCAATGAAAAGGTCTTGTCACAAGGAATGCACATGCAAACTATGAAAGTCATATCACTTGCCATTCAAAAGATATACCCAATGTTAAAGTTTATTATTATTTTCAAAAAGTCCATCACATGTCAAGGTCACGAGGTCCAAAATTTTGGTATCGTTTGAAATGTCTTGCCACAAGGAATGTTAAAGTTTTTTGTGGACAAACAGACAAACAAACAAACAGACAGACCAAAAAGTATATGCCCCCCTGAAACTTTGTTTCACGGGGTCATAAAGATATTACGTATCAGATGCACAACAAAAGTGTATGTTGTATATGTTTTGTATTGTTTTGTATTGCTCTGACCCCAAAGGGTGAAATTTTGCATTAAAGGTTATAAGTTACCAGAGCCCTGTTAGCTACTTGTACAAGGGAATCTTGTACAAGTACCCACCTCTTACGACGAGAACGTAGGGTTGGATTTTAAGAGGTATATGTTTTTTTTTCTGAAGTATTTTTTTTAGATGTGTATAAATGTTATTTATTTCAAATTAGTATTTTTTTCAAGTGGGAAAATATTTATATATGTAATATTAATTGAATTGCTTCATGATAACTGTCGTATGTAGGTTAGATATTAATACTATAATTTTCAATTCCAGCGATATATACATGATCAATTAACGTACCACCTTCTGTGGTTGGTTTAGTTATGCATTGTTTGAAACCATTTGATTTCATGTAATTTTCAATAACTGTTTCACTTTTTAATAAATTTTGATTAAAGTCACCAAAAATGATAATTTTATCCGTTAATGATAATAGTTTTTGAAGTAAATTTTTTAAATTAAGTAAGAAAGATGTTAAGTTGTATTTTTTACTTCTGTATATTGTAACAACAAAAAGTTTTAAAGAAATGATTTGAAATATGTAACATTCAAGATTTTCAAATGTAATAAGAACTTTTTCATATTAAGAGTCAGATTTGAAAAACACTCCTACACCCCCATGTTCCATTTGTTTTAAAGACGTATATAGTTAATTGTTATTATTATATGCATCTGATCTAGAAATGTGGTCAAATGTAAAACCTTTTAAACTATGATTGTTTTTTTATATTGACCATGTTTCTGTTAAACATATGAAATCTACATGTTCAATTATGGGATTTTTTCTTAAATCTTTAATGTGGTTTTGTAGGCCTTCAATGTTGTGGTATGAAAACGTAATGGTATTTGCGTTTTTTTTTCTTTTTCTTCTATTAACAATTTTTTCATTTCAGACAAATTTTCATCAATGTCAGGATCACAATAAATCTTAGATTTTAAAACACTGTCATCAATATTTTTAATGTACAAGCCATCAAGTGAAGTTACTCTACTTAAAGCAACGTATGCTTGACCACAAGAAAAGCACTTATTAAGATCAACAACACACTCTAGCTTGTACTGTTAAACCTTGTACTTTATGTACTGTACATGCCCAAGCTAATTGTAAAGGGTATTGTTTTCTACTTCCATTTTGTTTTGCAATATCTTCAATACACGGTTCAAGTCCAATACATCTTTTTCCATCAATAATTTTTTGAATGTTTGCATTTTTTCCAATTTTTTCGTTATCAAAATGTATAAATATTTGTTTTGGTAATGCATTTAAAATCGGTTGATTTATTTGTATGACAGTTCCCATTACTCATTAACTAATCCGTCTTGTGTGTTAACTTTTTTTATTAACATTACTCTTGCACCTTCTGTTAGTAGGATTGAAGATTTTGATTGAAGATTGTTATCAGGAAAATGCGATGTTTTTTTCATTAGTTGATTTGTTGATTTTAATTTGTAATAATCTTCTGCTTCAATGGATTTTATTTCTGATTTTAATGTCATAATCATTTCATTGTTATGAGTTTTAACTTCTGCATTAGTTGCATATATATGTAGAGCATGATCTGGACCATTTTTGATACATTTTTTTAAACTTGACAAATCATTTTGACTAATCTCAGTGTTTTTTGTTTTTATTCTTAATCTGTTTAATATTTCTGCAAAATCGCTGTTTTTTATTTGTCGCATAATCTCGTCTAATTCTACAATTTTAAACAATTCATGCCACAATGAGTTTATAGGATTTGAAGGATCATTTATATATAATTTATCAGATTTTTTTGTTTTAACGGGTGGTAACTGGTAAAAATTACCAACTGCTATGACTGACACACCTCCAAAAAAAATTGTCTTCTGGCATTTTCTTAATTTGTCTTAAACGTTCGTGTATGAAAAATAACATTCTTTTGTTTACTATGGATATCTCATCTATGATAATGATTTGAAGAGAATCGAGCTTGGAACGTAAAGTGTTTATTTTGTCCTCACTTAGCAGTGCATGAACTTTTGAAAGAGTTTTATATATACCTAAAGCACTATGTATTGTCATACCAGATATATTGAATGCAGCAGTACCTGTTGGAGCAGTGAGAGGGACAGTAATATCATCTGGATTGTTAGTTGTTTTTGAGAAAATTCTAGTCATTTCATAATATAAACATTTGATCAAATGGCTTTTTCCGGTACCACCTCCTCCAGTAATAAATAAATGAAATGGATCAACATGGTTTCCATTAGCTTTTTGTAAACACCAATCCCTTAATTTGTAAAAAATATCTCTTTGTTTAGAATTCATATTTTGAAGTAAAGGTATCACTTCTTTTTCGGGAAGTAAACAAGTAGTTATAAGATTAGGAATCTGACTTGTGCTATGTTGATTGAAATCTGGTATATTTTGTTGGTCTGATTCTTCTTCTAATGTAGTTAATGATGGCCCTTCTGTAATACATTCAATTCGTTCTGCTTCTGTTTGTGGACACAATTGTGCCCATGCATCGTTTATAATTCCTGTTTGTTCTAATTGATTTTCAGCGTTTTCTAAAGCTTTGTCTCATTTTGTTATTTTCCACAATAGTTTTAACGTTTGAAAGTTCTTGATTAGTACTTAATTTAATGAATCCAGAATGGTAAAAATCTTCATAAGTTTCAAAAGATGGTGGTTTCAATTGTTGTTCTGTACGGTAAGGTAAAAACAATTGAAGTATGCTATGGTAATATTTTTCTGGAGATGTTTCTAAAGAAAATCTGGGATATCTTATAATGGCTGGTTGTGTTTTTGTTCGTTTTTTAATGAATCCTAAGTTTTTATTTAATTTAAATATAATCTGATTGTTTATTTTTTTTTTTTGGAACTTGTGATTTAGGGAGGAAACGGTAATCTGAGCAGAACTGAGCTAAGCACATATTATTGAATGTTTCTGTTGTTGGTCTTTCTATATATTTATCGGCAATGTTCGTCATCCATACTGATTTATCATCTGTATCAGGATTATTGTTGTCTACACAGTTTTTTCCTATTTGAAGTTGTTTTAAAGGAATACTCATTCTACAAGGATTATGTCCTATTGGTATAAACTGAACTTTTCTTGAACATTTTTTCAAATTTATACCTGTTACTCTATAAACTGCTTCTTGTGCACTTATTTCTATGTGGTTTAGATAAGCTGTACCAACCTTTTTCATGGTCTGTTGTGCATTCAAATTTCCTTCAGATGCTACGTTTTTTTGTCTGTTGTAATAACAAACCTAATTCTCGTTCAGCTTTACTAATGTAACTTATGATGTATACCACACACGAAAATTCGTCCAATACATATTGAATATCCATGTTTGCATTCCACGCTTTAAGTAAATGTTTATTATAATGATTTGTGTAAATTTCGTTGACATTTCTTTTTAATATAACCGTGTTACGTTTTGCTACAGTTGCACAAATGTTTTCAAATTCTGCTTGTGTGATTCTGATTTGATTGAAAACATCAATTGTGTTAAATGGTTTATTTTCATTTTTTAGTATCAAATCCCAAAGTTCACTAATTTTTAATTTTGCTTGTGAATCTATAGTGTCTATTTCTTCAGATATATCTTTTGTTTCAACTATGAATGTTTGGGTAGATGGTGGTATCGGAAAATTGAATCTACAAGTAGTGCCTTTTTTACATGTCTTGGAATGATTTTTGCTACGTTGATGTAACGATGTAACCATCTCATATAATTCTGCATCGTTTTCTTTGTTAGGAATTTCTTAAGTTATATACTTGTCAACGAAATCAACAATTGTTTCATTAGTGTCTATTCCAAATTGTGGAGCATTTTCGATCCAAAATAAACAACGTATGTGAGGTGATCCTCTTTGTTGAAATTCTATTCGGTAAAAATAATCTATAACTTTTCCAATTGGATTTGCATCAGATAAAATTACTTTTTTAAGAAAAGAGTGGAATCTGTAATCAAACATTCTTGCTAATGTAACTGGATTACTGTATAAAACATTACATTTTTGTTTCCAATCTAATTGTTCTGGGTTTCTTGGATCTTTTTGTTGTTTCATTATAGTTTCAAGTAGTTCAGTCCATCTAAAGTCCGCAGAAGAGAATGAACAGAAAAATGTTGGCTTTCCTAATTGTCTCATCATAGCAAATACATCTTTTTGTGTAGCTTGCCAATAAGGTGGTGTACCTCTTACAGGTTTTAAGTATTTAATAGCTTCATCTTTTTTAAACAAGTTCTTTAGTTGTTCCTTATTCTGCAACATACTACTTGTAATTTTTCTTTTAAATCCTGTTGATGGAATTTCTTTTCTTAAAGCTATTTGAACATTTGATAAGATTTGATCTAGTTCTGATAAATATTGTGAAAAAAAAATAAGTAAGAAGTATCATTTGCAAATCTGTGATCTACATTCATTAATCTCATATTGAAATATTTTCGTAATGTCAATTTTTCATCTCTATCATGTTTAAATGTGTTTTTCCACTAGGAAAATGTGTTGGAAAAGATTCAGCTTCAACACCTTCTTCTAAAAGTATGCTTACTGGTTTAATGCCTTCTGCTGGGGATATACAAAATACTTCATCAAAACATTGATCAATTATTTCTTGTCCAATATCTGTTGGTTGAAGACAAGTATCAAGTTGTACACCTTTTAATTTATCATTTAAGTAAGATTCCTCTTCATCATCAATTTGATTTTCTGTTAGTGATGCTGTCGTGCTTTTCATATTAAGTGGTTTGATGTTTGATAATGATGTCTGTGTATTATCAATGTGGTTTGAATTATTGCATTGTTTTATTTTCTTTTGATTTGAATTATCGTTTTGTTCATAGGTTTCGTCTTGGATTTTTGAAGTTTCTGTTGGAATTGGGTTGCACCACTGGTTATTTAATTTGACATCTCAATACCAGATATTATTATGTATTAAATAATTCAAAGCTGTTTCAAGTTTTTTTGTACTAACATATTGATATTCTTCTTATCCTTTATAGCTTAATTTTCTTTTAAGTTTTACTGGTATCAGTTTATTTTCGTCTTCTGACCTTGGAAGAGATGATGTTGTTTTATTTAAATTTGAGGGAACGCATATTACAGGTGAATTCTTTTTTGACCACCTTTTGGTAAACCAAGAATTTTCATGAATGTGATATGTAATGCTATAAGATGTTTTTTCTAGATTGTTTAATGTATTTAGTTCTGGTGGAACATTTTCTAATTCTAAATTATTTGAATGACTTTCAGCAGGCATTTTTCCATCTAAATTTTTTTTGTGGCATGTATAACAAATCCAAAGAGTAGATCGATTATGATTTTTAATTTCACATCTTTTGTCACACTTTTCTACATATTTATTGGAAACACATTTTTTTGATAACGCTGTGCAATTTAGTCCTCGTTTTTCGTACAAGCTTAATTTGCATTCCATCACTTGTGTTTTAAAGAATAATCTGAAGCAACAACCACATACATATTCTGGTCCACTTTTACACTGTTGTCTAAATTGTTGTATTGCATGTTCTATTTTTTCTTGTCGGTTTTGGAACGTTTGTTTGTTAGATTTTGTTGTTTTATTCTTTTTCAGTTTTCCAGTTTTGTTGTTCATAGTTATACTGATGTCAGGGTTATAGTTGTTATCACTTTTTTGTAGATAAGTGTCTTTATTCATAGAATTAATTTTATTTGAATAAGTGTTGTTTTGTTGAATCATTTTGGTTTTTTTATGTCTTGCTTTACTAGCTTCAGTTTGTCTACATTGGTATATATTGTTATTGTGATATTGTTTTTTGCGATGTATTGTACTTTTTTTAATAGTTTCTTTGAATGTAATATCGTAAGTGTATTTTTGCAGTATTTTTTTTTTGTATGGATTTTTTATTCAATTGATAATTAATTTTCGCTAAATTAATTTTGTTTTGTTTGAAAGACTGGTTTTTCATATATTTGTTTATGTCATATGTGTGTTTTTTTTGGTTCGTATAGAAGATATTGAATCGTATATTTTTTGCATATATTTCCTTTTTTATGTTTTGTTTCTTTTCGTGTATTTGCTCTAGGTAATATCTGTTTAGGTAATTCAGAGTTTTGTGAAAAGACATTAGGGATAGTTTCATCAGTATCATTAAATTTTCTCTTTTTTTCATTTGCTTTAGTGTTGGTATATTGATTGTAATTTGTATTGTCACCATCATCTTTAACACTTGTAACTAGTTCATAATGGTTAATGTCATGTTTAAGATAAATAGCTTTGTCATTAACAACACATTTTTCATCAATTTGTTGTCCACTGTATTTGATCCATCTTTCATTTGTAAATGTATAGATGTCTGTTTTCATGAGATCAGCAGCAGCTAATATTTCTAGTGCTGTTCCCCAACTGTTGTTTTCTGTCATTTTGTTTGTTTTGATATGATCTTCTATGGACGTAGGGTGAATAAATGGTGAAAATTTAGTAGCATTTTTTAAAGTGTGTTCAACAATTGATTTTCTGATTTTTGAATGAAAATGTTGTTTTTGACTTATAGCTAAAGATAGAGCTCTAAATAAACAGTTTCCATCTCCAACAATTTGCTTTGTAGTTTCAGGTTTTCCCATATTTTTAACAAATTTACATTTACTACGATTTGAAATATAAGTTTTTGGAATATCAAGTAATCTGCAGAGTGTTTTTCGTATATTAATGTTATTGGCAATTGGATTAAAACTATATTTCTGAACTTGCATAGAATTAACAAAAATGACATCAGGTTGCGGATTTTTAGTTGTACCTTTTATATTTTTGTTGCAAACATTGATAATGTTGTTGCAATTTTCATATCTGTTGAATGTTATGTCTTCTTTATTTATTACAGTATCATTCTTTGTATTTTGACTTTTTTCTTTTTTGTATCAGTGGTGTAATTTCCAGTTTTGTTAAACAAATTGTGAACATTTATAGAATTCATTTTTGTTTGGTTTGTATTTGTAATAGTTAAGTTTACGCCAGTTATTTCAAATTGTAAGGAGTCATTCATGTTAACTAATGTGAGAATATGATTGTATATTTTTTCAATATTTTGAAATTCTAAGACAATACTTTTTCCATCAGGATCAGGAAATCCATTTTTATTTCTCGCGTGCGAGTCAAATAGAAATAATTTTTGTTGTTGTTTGATAACAATAATAGTTGATCCTCCAACACATATGAAACAACCGTCTGTATCAATGAACGATTCTTGAAGACCTTCATCTAAAGGTAGAACTCCTGGTAAATATGTAAAATTTATAGTATTGTTACTATTTGTTATAGCTGCAATATGTTCTCTTAATTGTATATGAATAAACATATCATCAACTTGTAATTGTTGAGGTAAATCTGATACTAACAGTAAATCATTATTACCATGTATCCATGTATATAAATCATTACCTTGTTTTAGAATTGTGTCTACGGTATTGTTGTTCCATTGATATATTGGTAAAAGTTTACTATTTATTAAAGATAGTAAGCAATTTGCGACACATTGTTTTCCTACATTGTTTCCAAATATGGCATGTCCTTGATGAAATGTTCCTTGTACATGAAATTGGTTTTCATTTAGACTTAATTTGGTATGATTTGTATCAAACAAATGTGATGTAAGTTGTAATGATACATTTGTATTCTTAAATGTTTTTATACGACCGCAAAAATTTTTGTGGTCGTATATTGGTATGGTGCTGTCGTCGTCGTCGTCGTCGTTGTCGGCGTCGTTGTCGTTGGCGTTGTCGTTGTCGTTGTCGTTGTCGTCGTCGTCGTCGTCGTCTGTAGACACTTTTGTTTTTGGTCAATAACTTTTGTTCCAGTAAATCAATTCTTATGAAATTTTAGCATAATGTTCTTTGGTACAAAAGGAAGGCTTGCAATTGTTTTGGTCATTGTGACCCCACCCGTTTTTAAAAAAGGGGCCAAAAGGGGTTAAATTGGGTGTTTTCACATATTTGTCTGTAGAATCTTTATTATTAATTGGATTTTGATGGGGTTTCTTTCAGTGTGCTCCTGAGGAAATTTCCAATCTGCAGTATGCCAACGGATTTCACGTAGCATGTACCGTTTCCGAGATAAATGGGGCCCAAAAGGGGCGAATCCAAAAAAAATTTTTTTTTTTAATTTTTTATCCGATTTTGATGCAGTTTTTCTCAATGGATTGCTTATGAAAAATAAACAGAGCACTCTGCTATTAGATTTTTGGTAACTTGTTTGCTTACCTAGCTATGAGGGGCCAAACGGGGCCAAATTGCTAATTTGCAGATTACCTATAATTTTTATTTTTCATCGGATTTTGATGGGATTCTTTTCTTTAGATTCCTCTTGATATAAGCTTTCAGTAATATGTCGACGGATTTGTTGTAGCACTTACCGTTTTCGACCTATAAGGGGTGGAAGGTGCCAAAACTGGAAACTTGCAGATTACATGAAATTTTTATACTGACGGATTTCGATGGGATTTTTTCTTAGGATTTCACTTTATATAAGCTTTCAGTAGTATGTCAATGGATTTGGTGTAGGTCTTACTGTTTTCTAGCTATAAGGGGTCAAAGAGGAACCATAAGGAGTCATAAGGGCTAATTTTTCATTTTCCCTAGTTTGTGTCCAGCTAATTACTGGGTCAATCCCCTTATTGTGTCCATGCAATTATTGTGTCAAGCTCTTTAGTATGTCCACACTCACTTTCAATTACACTTGTTCGAATTTCAGTGGTCGACATGCTGCGGTCGTATCATGCTGCGCTCGGCGTAGCCCTTTATTGTATTGATATCTTCATTTGTTTCAATATTTCTCATAATTATTTGCATCACTTTTGGATCATTTTTGATTATACTGGTGTAATCCACCAGTTTCGACTGTTCTGCAACGTCATGGTGTATTAACCTTGACGAGGATACTCTCGGTGGAGTATAAACCTTAGGTAAGGAGTCAGTGGTCGCTGCCATATCTATATCTGAGATAAACAGACTTCTCTTATGTTGTGCAAAACTAAGAGCATTTGAACATTTTTTCTCCCCACTATGATCGGAAGAAGCCAATGTTCTGGCTAGATGATTTTCATCCATATCCAATACCAATTCCATTGATGAGGGTGAATTACTGGTATTGTCTTTTTCTAGCAATTCATCTTTTATTCTTAGCTTTTGTGTAAGTTTTCTTTTTTTTTTAATTCATTTCTGAAAAAAAAATGATGAGTGTTCCATACATACTTGTGTCGCCTGCACTACAGAAGAGCCATTTTTGGCTAAGTGAACCTCTGAAATCTGTAAACTTAAATTTTTAAGTATTAGACTAGCAGAAAAATTGACGGGTGTTCCATGGAATACTTGTGTCGCCTGTACTACAGAAAATTGATGGGTGTTCCATCGAACACTTGTGTCGCCTGCACTACAGAAGAACCATTTTTGGCCGAGTTAAGATTTAAAATCTTTAAAATTAAAATTTTAAGAACCAAGTGCATATCTTGATTAGGAGAAAAACATATTCTGCAAATTTGTTTTGAATATGAATAACAGTTTGGGGGGGGGGGTCTTGTATATTCGCAAACTGAAATAACAAATGAGCTTTGTTGGATTGGCAAACCTCTTAAATCTGTAAAAAGAAAATTTTAAGTACAATGTGCATATAACCAGGCTTGATAAACAACATATACCTGGTACTGAAAAATTTGGTTGGAATCTGACAGACAGTTTTCAAGGAGCCAAAGATTAACAAACTGAATTAGCAAATGAGCTTTTCTGGATCCGTGAACCTCTAAAATCTGTAAAATCTAATTTTAAGTATAAGGTGAACAAATATATAAACAAATTCTGAAAGGTTGTTTGGTATATGACCTAAAGTTTTGAAACAGTTCCACATGAACAAACTGAAAAACCAAATGAGCTATTTTGTCTAAGTGAGCCTCTAAAATCTGTAAATTCAAAATTTTTATGTATCCGATGCACAACTAGATCAGGTGAACAACATATCCTACAAGTTAGTATGGAATCTGACTTATAGTTGTGATGGATTTGTGGATTAATAAACCAGATTAACAAATGAGCAATTTTGGCTCTATGAACCTCAAAAATCTGTAAAATCAAAATTCTAAATATCAGGTGCACTATTACACCAGGTAAACAACATATCCTGAAAGCTTGGATAGAATCGGACAAGCAGTTTTGAAGCTCAGTTACAGATTCAAAGCCAACAGACTCACAATGATCCAATTTGGCTCCGTGAATCTCTAAATCTGTAAAATCAAATCAACATTCTATGTATCAGGTGCACAACTACACAAGGTGAACAACATCCTAAAAGATGGTCGGAATTTGACAAGCAGTTTTGAAGGAGTTAAGAATTCAATATAAACATACTCACAATGAGCAATTTTGCTCTGTGAACCTCTAAAATCTGTAAAATCAAAATTCTAAGTATCAGGTGCACAACTACAGCAGGTAAACAACATATCTTGAAAGTTTCATTGGAATCGGATAAGTATTTTTGAAGGAGTTGCGGATTAAAAACCAACAGACTCACAATGAGCAATTTGGCTCTGTGAACCTCTAAAATCTGTAAAATCAAAATTCTAAGTATCAGGTGAACAACATATCCTGGAAGTTTCGTTGGAATCGGACAAGCAGTTTTGAAGGGGTTGCGGATTCAAAAACCGACAGACGACACAGGACGACGACGACGACGTAAGACGACGGATAGTAATCCCTATGTGTGGCCTCTGCTTACAGCAGGCGACACAAAACCATTAACAAATGAGCTATTTTGGCTCTGTTAGCCTCTTAAATCTTTAAAATTAAAATTTTAAATATCGGGTGCGCAACTGTATTAAGTAATCAATGTATTCTGAAAGGCTGGTTGGAATATGATTTACAATTTTGAAGGAGCTTCACATAAACGAACAGAATTAACAAATAAGCTATTCTGGCTCAGTGAACCTTTAAAACTGCAAAATCAAAATTTTAAGTATCAGATGCACAACATATTCTGCAAGTTTGGTTGGAATCCGACTTATAGTTGTGATGGAATTAGGGATTAACAAACCAGATTATCAAATGAGTAATTTTGGCTCTGTGAACCTCTAAAATCTGGACAATCAAAATTCTATATATAAGGTGCACAACTGCATCAGGTGAACAATCTATCCTGTAAGTTTTGTTGGAATCAGACTGGCAGTTTTGAAGGAGTTGCGGATTCAAAACATACAGACTCACAAATGAGCAATTTTGGCTCTGTGAACCTCTAAAATCTGTAAAATCCAAATTCTAAGTAAACAACATATCCTGAAAGTTTGGTAAGAATCGGACAAGCTGTTTTGAAGGAGTTGTGGATTCAAAAACTGTCGGGACGACGCAGGACGACGATGACGTAGGACAACGACGACGACGACGTAAGACGACGGATAGTAATCCCTATGTGTCAACTCTGCTTACAGCAGGCGACACAAAAATTAAACATTTACTTATAATGTGCATGTCTAGATTAGGAGAAAAACATATTCTGCAAATTTGGTTAAGAATATGAATTACAGTTTTAAGGACTTGCAGATTAACAATCTGATTTAACATATGAGCTTAGTGGTTTGGCAAACCTCTAGAATCGGTAAAAAAATCTAAATATAATCTGCATAACCAGACCTGATATAAACATATACTGAAAATTAGGTTGGAATCTGACAGGCAGTTGTGAAGGAGTCGAAGATTAAAAACCCAATTAACAAATGAACTTCTTTGGCTCTGTTAACCTCTTAAATCTGTGAAATCAAAATTTTAAATATCGGGTGCGCAACTATATCAAGTAAGCAATGTATTCTGAAAGGCTGGTTGGAATATGATTTACAGTTTTTGAAAGAGTTCCACATACAACAAACAGAATTAATAAATGAGCTATTCTGGCTCAGTGAACCTTTAAAAATGCAAAATCAAAATTTCAAGTATCAGATGCACAATTACATCAGGTGAACAACATATCCTGCAAGTTTGGTTGGAATCTGTTATATAGTTGTGATGACATTGGGGATTAACAAATCGATTATCAAAAAATTGATGGGTGTTCCATGGAACACTTGTGTCGCCTGCATTACAGAAGAGCCATTTTTGGTCCAATGAAGCTCTAAAATATGCAAAATTAAAATTTTACTTATAATGTGCATGTTTACATTAGGAGAAAAACATATTCTGCAAATTTGGTTAAGAAAATGAATTACAGTTTTAAGGACTTGCAGATTAACAATCTGATTTAACATTTGAGCTTAGTGGATTGGCAAATCTCTAGAAAAGGTAAACAAATCTAAGTATAATGTGCATAACCAGACCTGATATACAACATATACTGAAAATTAGGTTGGAATCTGACAGACAGTTGTGAAGGAGTCGAAGATTAAAAAACCCAATTAACAAATGAGCTATTTTGGCTCTGTTAACCTCTTAAATATGTGAAATCCAAATTTTAAATATCGGATGTACAACTATATCAAGTAATCAATGTATTCTTAAAGACTGGTTGGAATATGATTTACAGTTTTGAAGGAGTTCCACATAAACAAACAGAATTAACAAATAAGCTAATCTGGCTCAGTGAACCTCTAAAACTGCAAAATCAAAATTTCAAGTATCACATGCATAACTACATCAGTTGAACAACATATCCTGCAAGTTTTATTGGAATCTGACTTATAGTTGTGATGGAATTGGGGATTAACAAACCAGATTATCAAATGAGCAACTTTGGCTCTGTGAACCTCTAAAATTTGTAAAATCAAAATTCTATATATAAGGTGCACAACTACATCAGGTGAACAATCTATCATGAAAGTTTTGTTGGAATCGGACTGGCAGTTTTGAAGGAGTTGCGGATTCAAAACAAACTCACAAATGAGCAATTTTGGCTCTGCGAACCTCTAAAATCTGTAAAATAAAAATTTCTAAGTATCAGGTGCACAACTACACCTGGTGAACAACCTATCCTGAAAGTTTTGTTAGAATCTGACTAGCAGTTTTGAAGGAGTTGCGGGTTCAAAACCAACAGACTCACAAATGAGCAATTTTGACTCTGTTAACCTCTAAAATCTGTAAAATCAAAATTCAAAGTATCAGGTGCACAACTACACCAGTTAAACAACATATCCTGAAAGTTTGGTAAGAATCGGACAAGTGGTTTTGAAGGAGTTGTGGATTCAACAAGATGTGTTTTGTGAAACACTTATGCCCCCGGGTAGACATAGAGAAGAAACATTTAGCAACTTTGAACAATGAACGTCCTTCTGACAAAATAATTTGTAGAAATAAATTCTGGTATCAACAGAAAAGTTTAATCACATCAAATGATGATTGCAATTGAATGCAAACACAGAAGTCACCCAAATGAACCATTCCAATCATTATCCAAGCATTATTAAGAATACAATTTTCACCCCTCCCCCTCTTTGGAACATTTATAGCCAACTCATTGTGCTTTGTTTATCAGTGTTATCAGTACTTTGATTACACCAGGGATCATCAATACTGGTTCCCCAAAAGTGGAGGAATACACAGAAGAGCAGAAATGAAATAATAGATATTTTTAGTAACATCCCTCATCATTGATATATATAATACATAAATAAACATCTGTAAAACGAAAGTGAATAAATGAAGAAAATATGCTGAATGATTTAAAAAATCTTTTTTACAAAAAAAAGTTCTATAGATATCAAGAAATATTTCATCATAAATGAGTTTAATTTCTATAAATATATATAAAATAAAACAAAGTATAATTTCATTTTTTGGTGAAAATTTACCAGACAGTCACATGCCAAGGTCAAGGTCACAAGGTCAAATATTCTGGTACCAACTGAAAGGTCTTCCACAAGGAATACACATGCAAAATATAAAAGAATTATCACTTACCATTCAAAAGTTATGCTCAATGTTAAAGTTTTTATGCAGTAGTTCACAGGTCAAGGTCAAGGTCACAAGGTCAACTATTCTGGTACCAATTAAAAGGTCTTGCAACAAGGAATGCACATGCAAAATATGAAAGCCATATCACTTACCACCATTCAAAAGATATACCCAGTGTTAAAGTTTATTATTTTTTCAAAAAGTCCATCACATGTCAAGGTCAAGGTCACGAGGTCCAAAATATTGGTATCGTTTGAAAGGTCTTGCCACAAGGAATACACATGCAAAATATGAGAGCCCTATCATTTACCATTCAAAAGATATACCAATGTTAAAGTTTTTTGTGGACAAACAGACAAACAGACAGACAGACCAAAAACTATATGCCCCCAAAACTTCGTTTCACGGGGGCATAAAAACTGTCGGGACGACGCAGGACGACGACGTAAGACGACAGATAGTAATCCCTATGTGTCGACCCTGCTTACAGCAGGCGACACAATGAGTAATTTTGGCTTTGTGAACCTCTAAATTCTGTAAAAGTATAATTCTATATATAAGATGCACAACTACATCAGGTGAACAATCCATCCTGAAAGTTTTGTTGGAATCAGACTGGCAGTTTTAAAGGAGTTGCGGATTCAAAACAGACTAACAAATAAGCAATTTCGGCTCTGTGAACCTCTAAAATCTGTAAAATCAAAATTCTAAGTATCAAGCGCACAACTACACCCGGTGAACATCTAATCCTGAAAGTTTTGTTCGAATCTGACAAGCAGCTTTGAAGGAGTTGTAGATTCAAAATCCACAGACTCACAAATGAGCAATTTTAGCTCTGTTAACCTCTTGAATCTGAAAAATCAACATTCTAAGTATTAGGCGCACAACTACACCAGTTAAACAACATATCCTGAAAGTTTGGTAGGAATCAGACAAGTGGTTTTGAAGGAGTTGTGGATTCAAAAACTGTCAGGACGACGCAGGACGACGACGACGACGACGTAAGACGACGGATAGTAATCCCTATGCGTCGACTCTGCTTTCAGAAGGCGACACAAAAATTGATGGGTGTTCTATGGAAAACTTGTGTCGCCTGCACTACAGAAAAGCCATTTTTGGCCAAGTGAGCCTCTAAAATCTGTAAAATCAAATATTTTAAGTATCAGGTGCAGTATTAAATCAAGTGATTGACAGATTCTGAGAGGTTGGTTTAAATATGACTCATAGTTTTGAAAGAAAACCACATTAACAAACTAAATTAACTAATGAGCTATTTTGGCTCAATGAACCTCTAAAATCTGTAAAATCAAAATGTTACTTAGATGCACTACAAGATCAGGTGAACAACATATCCTGCAAGTTTGGTTGAAATCTGACTCATAGCTATGATGGAGTTGCGGATTAACTAACCAGAATAACAAATGAGTAACTTTGGCTCCGTGAACCTCTAAAATATGTAAAATCAAAATTCTATGTATCTGGTGTATATCTACACAAGCTGATCAACATATCCTGAAAATTTTGTTGGAATTGGACCTGCAGTTTTGAAGGAGTTGCAGGTTCAAAAACTGACAGACTTGCAAATGAGCAATTTTGGCTCCGTGAACCTCTATAATCTAAAAAATCAAAATTCTAAGTACCAGGTGCACATCTACACCAGGTGAACAACATATCCTGAAAGTTTGGTTGGAATTTGACAAGCCGTTTTGAAGGAGTTGCGGATTCAAAAACCAATAGACCCAAAAATGAGCAATTTTGGCTCCATGAACCTCTAAAATCTAAAAAATCAAAACTCAATTATTTGATGCCCAACTAGACCAAGTGAACAACATATCCTGAAAGTTTGGTTGGAATCAGACGAGTAGTTTTGAAAGAGTTGCGGATTCAAAACCCGACAGACGACGCAGAACGACGACGACAACGCAGGACGACGACAACGACGTAACACGACGGATAGAAATTCCTATGCGTCGACTCTGCTTACAGCAGGCGACACAAAAAGCCTTTTTTGGCCAAGTGAATCTCTAAAATCTGTACAATCAAAGTTATAAGTATCAGGTGCACACTTACTGATCAACAAATTTTGAAAGATTGGTTGGAATCTGACCTCCAGTTTTTAACAGTACCATATTAACAAACTATAAAATTAACAAGATGTGTTTTGTGAAACACTTATGCCCCCGGGTAGATGTAAAGAAGAAACATTTAGCAACTTTGAACAATGAATGTCCTTCTGACAAAATAATTTGTAGAAATAAATTCTGGAATCAACAGAAAAGCTAAATCACATCAAATGATGATTGCAATTGGATGCAAACATAGAAGTCACCCAAATGAACTCTTGCAACCATTATCCAAGCATAATAAGGAAAACAATTTTCACCCCACACACACACACTTTTTGGAACATTTATAGCCAACTCATTGTGTTCAGTGTTATCAGTACTTTCATTACACCAGGGATTATCAATACTGCTTACCCAAAAGTGGAGGAATACACAGAAGAGAATAAATGAAATAATAGATATTTTTAGTAATATCTCTCATCATTGATATATATAACGAAAGTGAATAAATGAAGAAAATATGTAGCAATATCAGTAAAGAAAGTTCCAACATATCTGTTTCGGCCAATGCGCGACAACTCTTGATATAGAAATCAATTTACCTGTGCAGTTTGTGCAAAACTCCATATTTCAAAAATTAATCGCTCCCAAAAAGATAAATAAATACTCATGAAACTTGGTAGAATAATTAGTTACTGAATAATTTATCTATTTGCTAGTAGGTGGCGAATGGGGGTTAATCAATATTAAGTAAAAGTGAAAAAAACACGGTTTTTCTTAAACGGCTCGAAACAAAATAAACGATAAAAAGCCTATTCTGAGTTAGTTTAGGTTAAAAGAGGAGATTTAGACACATAAAGTTTCAAGTTTAAGATACCGTGTCTTGTTTTTATGAAGTTTTCTAATACAGAGAAAACTTTTCATTTAAACTTAAATTAAACAGTTTTTATTGCAGAGAGTTGTCGAACATAAATCTCTATTGTGGTAGCTAAGTCATGCTCTAGAAAAAATATTATAACCTTTGTTAGAGGAAGATATAATACAGAAATATTAATCATTTAAGTCATAGCATTTTCCTTTGTTCATGATTGCATATGACCACCGAACTACAATGTAACATATTATTCTTCTAGTGAAGTGCCTCCACTGATATTCAACTGTGATTCACTGTTGTCTAATACTTGCTATTTCATGACATTTGTCAAATTTGATTTCAATTTTGAGTTATTAACCGTGTGGCCTCATTGACTTTTTACAAACTCAGCCAACACAGCTTTTAATCCTAAAATTAAGTTGACACATCGTTATTTTCTGAATTTTCCATTTTGTTAGACAAATTGACGCATTGTTATTTTCTGATTTTTCATCTTGTTAGACAAACAAGAAGAGACTAGTGTCACGGTAGTTGTCCAGTGGATAACATTTGTCCAGTGGACAACTATCTAGATGCTGATTAGTGTTTTGAACAACCAAATTTATCCAGTGGATAGTTAACCAAAGGATAAGGACTTGTCCACTGGAAAAGTTTTATCCGGTGGACAACTTTAACCATGTCCTGAACAACCAGGCCCAGTTCTGTAGCGTCACATAAAATTTTCCATTTGGCAAACGATAAACTGATGCCTGCTTTGGTAGGAACTTTGTCTGTTTCCCAAAATCTTAGGTCCACTCTCTTTGTCCCATTCCATTCTGTCAGTTCTGCATATCTTCCTCCACCTAATGGCATCTTCAATGGCATCTTAAACGTCTCTTCAGCACTCATCTGAGTGGCTTTCTCCATGTGTATTTTAACAATATCTGTTTTTTTTTTTGCTAGGCATGACTGATGTGAAGTTGTTTCTGCTCTGCCTTTTTAAATCCTTGTCTATTGTCTCCATGGCTGTGATTCGTCGGTTAAGATTCGTAAGACAGCTTCTAATTGGTTAATTTTCCTGTATTCAGATTGGTTAATCCATTGTCAATGCAGGCTTCAGATGGGTTGATATCCCTGCAATTTGATTGGTTCACATTCTGTACACTTTCAATCCACTTTACCTAATTCTTCGATCAATTGATGATGAGCTGCCCGGATCTCTGACGCTTTATCTTTGTATTCAGCACAGTAGGTTTGAGTGAACACATATAATATATAAAATAGTCCAGCATTGATGACCCCATTTTCACATATGGCAAGCTCGATCCGCTTTTAGACCTCTAGACTGTCCATGACGAACTAAATGAGATATCTATGTGCATCTAGTTTTAAAATTTCATCTGACTTCTGTTACCGTGGATAACTATCGGGAACCAGTTGGCACTAGTCGTCTTCTGTAACCATGGGCAACTCTAACCATACCCATGTGTAACTATAACCATATGAAACCAGTTGAACCCTTACCATAGGGAACCAGTTGGCTCTCTAACCATATGGACCCAGTCGTCTTCTGTTACCATTGGTATCTTTTGGGAATCAGTTCAAACCAGTTTTACAAAGTTAAAATTAAGAACACAAAACAAAAGCAACATCACCAAGGATGGTGGATCACAATGATACAGTTACTTAAAGCAGCAACACAAAAGTTTGCGTATCACATCTTATACTAACAATAATTTCTTCTTTTATTTCAGAGAAAAATTAAAACTTTTATTTCAAGTTTACCTGTGTTGGTGTCAGTGTCTTCCAACTCTTGTCTAGGAAGACGGAGAACTGAAAGAATACACGTTTGTATTATATGTATTGAGTAGCATGCTGAATGTTTGATGAAGATTACTCTCAAAGTCGAGATACTGATGTCATAATCAAAGTGTACATTTGAAATCCGAAAAAAAAGGAATCTGGCTCATAAAAACCCACGATTCCAGAACATTTGGTTGATTCTGGTTTACTATGAATAAATAGGATCATTCAACAATATTGTGAAATTGTTGCTGTATTACCAGAGTACAAATGCAGTACTTCAAGGAAGTCCTCTATTTACTCGCTTTCAAATTGTATATTTGTGTTACTTATCGTAATGAACGACATTGGGTTTCATTAAAAACTATCTAATTGTGATAAATACCATTTAATTACAGAAACTTGCGCCAAAACTGGGCCAAATTAGTTTCCATAAAAGTAATGCTCTACTTGACTAAGCCAGTCCATTTGGCTATAAAAAAAGAGTAGATATCAAATAGATTCCTAAACATACAATCAATGATGCTGCTCAACTTCATTTCTAAAGCATTTGTAAACACTCAGCTTAATACAACTGCAACATTCTTGGATTTTAACAATCAAGGCAAAATGAAGTAAGGTTGATATACCAGCTGTGACGCACATACCATAAGAAACCTTGAGGCCTTACAATGACAGACATTAAAACAAATTATGAAAGGATGAGTTTTTGAAAATCAATACATCAACGTACCAATTTATTACATAAATGACTTCAAACAGTAAGCGTGAAAGGATATTTCTTTAATTTCATTGCCTTATGATTGTTTATCTTTAGCTCTTTAAAGGAACTATACCAAAATAATTCACATGGCATTACAAGGAATCTACAAATCCGAGTCAAGGTACAAAAAAAATATGACTGAAACAACTTCTACCTATTGACATACTGTACAGGTACAAGTACTTTTATAAGTGGACATCGATTTTTGTGGTTTCCATAAATATCACTATTTCCTAGGTACTTATGCATTAAATCTCTAGGGAAAAAATGCATGCCGTGGGGAACTTAAATTCGTTGTAATAGCTAACAACGAATCCACGAAATTTGGAATCTAACAAGCAATAGTACTTTCACAGTATTTAAGTCAAATATTAAGTACGATTCAGAAAAGAATCTGTTCATCTGGCTTATAAGTAATTTATTAATTTAACATAAAAATATTCTTTTTGTCATTTCAATTAAAAATTACCTGTTTCTATGTCTTTGTCATCTAATTTCTGTTCAATGGGACGTAAAACTGTAAAAAAAATAAGCAATGAATGGACATAGAGTGAATGCACATGAGGCAAAATCTCCACAAATGAATGGTCAAGTAACACAATGGAACAACGCTTTTGTTGCTGTGCTTCATCTTGTAGTCCCTATGAGGTCTTCAACAATGAGCTTTGCTCATACCTTTTAGTAAGTTCAAGACGACCCCTAACACCGCTTTGAGCGGAATTTATTGTATAAAGTCTTTTGATCAATTTACTGCGTTGACGGCAACTCTCAAATCAAGATACGGGCATGACAATCAGTGCGTACCATAAAAGATAAAGCGAAGAACTTAAAGATGCCCCTTAGCACCGGTTTTCGCGGAATTCATTGCTAGATGTCGAGCACTGCTACATCTATGTTCCTTTACCCATAGATGCAGGATCGTAAACAAACATAAAATTAACCTGCAAAGAGTTCTTACAATCGCTGTTATCCTTTGCCCGACAAAGAGTCTAAGAGAAGACGATCACAACACTCAAACAACCACAGGACATTCATTGAGTCAAAAGTAAGAAAACTTGGCATAATAAATTATGAGATGTGGGCACAATAGACAGGTGGTCAGAATAGCATTTTGAAAATAAAAAAAAATTAAAAAAATCGAAATTTGAAAGTATGATAGTTCATCCATATGAGAAATCATCTCAAGAACAAGTACATTATAACTGAAATGTATATAGAGCTAACATCTCTTTCATTGGGGAATCTTTTTACGGACTCCATACTGCAGGAAAGACAAACTCCAGTCTAGTATAAACAATGAAGGGATATGGAGTAAATGCACATGAGACAAAGTCTCTACAAATACATGGTAAAACAAAGCAATGGAACAACGCTTTTATTATTGTTCTTCATCTTGAAATCACGATGAGGTCTTCAACAATGAGCTTTGCTCATACCTCATAGTAAGTTCAAGACGGTCCCTAGCACCGCTTTGAACGGAATTTATTGAATAATGAGTTTTGATCAATTTACTGAGAGTGCGTTGACGGTAACTTTCAAATCAAGATAATATGTGTGTGCCATTAAAAGATAAAGCTGAGAAGTTAGAAAAGCTTTGTCTCATTCTTTTCTTTTCCAAGATAGGGGCCTTGTAATCAGAAGTTTACCTGTATTTCGTTTTATTTATATTGTTAATATACTATACAGAAACTGGATGAATAAAGTTTGGGTACCGATAACCGGTTAAACCCAAACACTGGCTTTTGCTAGTATGGGTGCCCCGAGTTCCTATTGTTATTTATGTTCGTCCTTTTTTGTATTTCTATTGTATTTTTCATGTGCATGTGTGTATTGCGGCCTGTGATTGTATTATTCAGTCGTTTAGGCGTTCGATGGTATCTGTTTTATTTTATAAGTTACTGCTACTGCATACTATTTCTTTAAAGGATTTTTTTTCAGAATACAAATGGAGTATTTGTAGGAATTTATATAATAACTCATATTTGCAGGGCATCAAACTTTTACTAAATCTAATTGATCAGTTTTGATTTCATACAGATGTATCAACGTGTGATCATTACAATGATATTACAAAAACCTTGCCGAAATAGTGGAAGTGATACCTTATTTCATAAACACCAATTTAGCAAAGCCAGTGGATTTCAGTGTTTATTAAGGCGACTCACTCCTGACAACGATTTCTTGAAACCTATTTTAATTGATTAAACATTGTAGACTTAATGAAATGAAAAAAAAGAAATATATAGGTCCGTGTGCTTTTAACGAAGATACAATACATTAAAAATTTGGAGGGAAATGGATTTCTCTGGATTTTCCCTTAATTTAACATTAGGAATATTTTTGTCTGAAACTAGGAAGTTATATCAAGAATTTTAAGAAAACTTGTCGGGTGTCTTAATTTGACCTATAGAAGTCAGTCGTGAAATAAAGAGCGAGGGTACGTGTGCAAAATTCTTTGAGCAATTGAACTGGGGAACACCAGTGGAGTTCCTAAATTTGACACAAATTAAAAAATGTGATGAGTGAGCCACCTTAAAAAGAGAAAGGCTATTTTACATCCACAAGAACCCTTTAACAAATATATATCCAAAAACATGCAACCAATATCAGTGTACGACCTCAATTTCAAAACATGTTTACACCCTTGACACCAAGCTCCATACGTCTACAAACATTCTAACGTTATACCATTCAAACAAATTTGGTCGAAATTAAATACAATCTAAAAAAAAATTCAGCTAAAATGAACTAGCATGAAACCATCTGAGAAAAAAACAAACGAATGTTTTCAAGAACTTCATATGTCAGTCATGTAAAAAGGTGATAAGAGGAAATATCTACAATGGCTGAAAATTACAATCATATGCCACAATCTGCAAGGGAAATACACAGAAAAACACAAACGAAGACAAAAGACAAACGAAAACAACGATAGGAACTCGGGTATATAACTCGGTCATATTACAAGTCTAAGTCAATGTTCAAAATATATCTGCAACGACCTTTACCTAAAATATATGTGACCATGTCTGGAGAAAATTGAGTCTGATGAGGTCAATTTGCTTGCTTAGGTCATAGCATTTCTGGAATGCATATCCCCCTTGAAATATTTTCGACCGGGTCGATGTCGTTACCGTAATACGGGCAGTTTGGGCCTTTTTCTATAAAAATGGGACATTATTTATTTAGAAATACGAACATTATTCTCCTTCTACTGCAAAAATTCGAATTTCGCTGTAAAATTTTATTTCTTCCAGTGATGTAGGATATACCCTGTTTTTCTTTTTGTAACTTATCTTGTGAAATTCTTATAAACACCAAATAGTGTCAGTTTCTTAGCCCAAAATGTCAATTTTGTTGTTGGTCCTACTGTTTTGTGGATTGCCGATGGAACACTTAGCTCTTCACATACTTGTATTAATTATAATTTGGCAATTGTTAAAAGAAATCATTAAAATAGTAGTCCAATGTTTGTAGAGAACGTTTGTACTGAACCAACCAATGTAAAATGTGGCAAACAATGCACAGCCAAATGGCAAATTTTTATCTATGTATATCTTGCCTTGGCACATAATACCCAGAAGATCAAAATCAGCCAGATTTATAGGAATTAGGCGAAAGACTTTTTATACGACTGCATCAATTTTTGCGGTCGCATTATGGTATTGCGCAGTCGTCGGCGTCGGCGTCGGTGGCCAGCATAACTTTGTTTCTAGTTGACGGATCGTCTTCAATTTTCAGTATGAGGTTTCTTGGCATAATGTTAAGCCCGGGTTTTAATTTCGGGTTTTTGGCCCTACCTGTTTCAGAAAAATTGGCGAAAAAGGAGTAAAATTGGGTATTTTTGTGTCTATGGACAGCATAACTTTGGTTCCAGGGAACGGATCATTTTCAAATTTGAATATGATGTTTCTTGGCACATGCTTAAGCAGGGGTAATGATGTTATGTTCTTGGCACCGCCCGTTTCAGAAATAGGGGCCAAAAGGGGTTAAATTGTGTTTTCACATATTTGACTTTTCAGTGTACTCCTTAGAAGATTTCCAATCTGTAGTAATCTAAAGGATTTCACGTGTCATGTACCGTTCACGAGAAAAATGGGCCCAAAAGGGGTGTATTTAAAAAAATTCATTTTTCATTTTTAGTCCGATTTTGATGGAGATTTTTGCAATGGATTCCTTATGATAAATTAACATAGCGCTGCACCACAAGATTTTGATAACGTGTTTCCTTTCAAAGCTATGAGGGGCCCAATGGGACCAAAATTTCAAACATGAGGATTTCCTAGAATTTTTATTTTTCAATGGGATTTTTGTTCTTTAGATTCCTCTTATTGTAGCTTTTCGATATTACGTATTGTCATATTCTCTCCTTTCAAGATTGTGGACATGGAGTTCGTAGTCTATCTGTATTGGGTTTTATTGGTATGTTTACTATACTATAGGGAAACGGGACAGATAAAGGGGAGGTTTGGGTACCCATAAACCGGTTTAACCCTACCGCTGGCTTTTGCTGGTGCCGGTACCAAGTCCGGTTGTCCCGAGTTCCTATCGTTGTTTACGTTTGTCTTTTGTCTTATATGTGTTTTTCCTGTGTAGTTCCCTAGCAGATTGTGGCATGTAATTATAATTTTCAGCCATTTTAGGTGTTTCCTATTGTCCCTTTTATTTCATTTCAGTAGTATGTCAAGAGATTTGGCGTAGCTCTTTCCGTTTCTGAGCTATAAGGGGTCAAAGGGGCCAGAATTGCATTTTTTAGAAATATGTGAAATCTTGTTTTAGATCAGATTTTATGGGATTTTTTTCTTTGGATTCTTCTCAATGCAAGCATTCAGTAGTATGTGAACAGATTTGACGTAGCTCTTAACATTATAAGGGGTCAAAGGGGCCAAAATTGCAATTATTAGAAATATGTTAAAGCTTTATTTTTCATCATATTTTGATGGGATTTTTCCTTGCATTCCTCTCATTGTAAGCTATGAGTAATATTCACCGGACTTGGCGTAGCTCTTATCGTTTCCGAGCTATAAGGGGTCAGAATGGACAAAATTGCAACTATAAGAAATATATGAAATCTTTATTTTTCATCTGATTTGGATGGGATTTTTTCTTTGGATTATTTCTCATTGTAAGCTTTATTTTCACTATTTTGTGTCCAGCTAATTACTGTATCAAGCTTTTTTGTGTGTCAATCTAATTACTGTATCAAGCTTTTTACTGTGTCCACATTTGCTTTAAATTACACTTGTTCAAATTTCAGTGGTCGACATGCTGCGGTCGTATTATGCTGCGCTCTGCGTATCCCTTTATTGCATATTTAATTTAGTTAACTCGGCACCACAGCCTAATTCAGAGACCATATCCATAACTTTCACAAAAAATGAGTATTGTACTTTCAAGTATTTTTCATCTATCGACTCATTAAATTTGGTGAATATTGGACGATGCAGAATTTGAGTTTGATAGCAAAGTTGCCATGTCTTCGTATTCCCTGACATATTTTTGTCTGATGACAAGCCGCGGCAGATACTTTTGTTATTAGCTGTTGCATATCAGTATTTGAAATGTAACTACCTGGCTGAGGGGAAATAACTTTCAATGAAACAGTGTTGGATATTGTGCTTGTAGTTGGAGAGGCCCTTGTAGCATGACTGTGTCCAGGTTTAATAATCGCAGGCTGACCTAATGAAGATATTGGTACGTGGCTATCATGGACAGGAGTTGCTCGTCTCTCTGGTGTGGTGTCAAGTTGATGAGCTGTGGCTCTCCGTTTCCTTGTAGATCTCCTAGGCTTATTAACTAGAACTACAGAAAAACCATATTATTATGAGTTACCTTTTATTTAGCTTTTATTAACACCTTCTCAAACAGCTTGGTTAATTTTTTTTCAATTTCTTAATATTTTCATTCAGTACTCATGGTCCGAAGTCACTATATATATCGCTGTTAAAACAAGTGTTGTTTGCAAAAACCAAAATACATCTAGTAAACATATATATGTTTTCATCTAAACGCTAGTGTTTAAATATATTTGCATACTGTGTTGTTTAAGTGGAGTATTTTGAAAGAAAACACATGTGTTTTATTTAAAACATATATGTTATTGTTCCTATATATTAAATTTCGTTTTATTGTACATAATGCTCTATCATGTATTATGTTGGCGAACTTTTCAATTTCTCTTGGTAACGGCTTGTGATTATTATTCGGAGTTTTGACACTAACTGGAAAACGAAAGAGGAAAAATTGAAGAAATGTTTTTTGGACAGAAATGATCTTTTTCGCATATTTTGTTTCGTCTTTAAACCCCGGCTTCAAACTGTCATGTATGTAATGCTTAGCCCTGGGCCGATATTTCATTATTTTTCATTTTGAATAAAGGTACTGGGCATGTCTTTGATCCCAAACACATGTATGTTTTAAAAGCTGCTTTCAATCAAAACACTAGTATTTTAATAATTACGAGATCGAGGCATGCACGTGGTGAAAATCATTCTCTTTGTGTAATGATACAGACCGCGGGTTGGATCCCACTTTCATCAGAAAGATTTTTGTATAGCAAGATCATCAATCAAAGGTAAAAATGTTTATTTATTTATTATTATCAATTTTTATGTTTTAGCACGGGTTGTTTTCCTCTTTGAAAGTCTAAGTCATGAATTAAAAAATCACACCTTGTTTTCGAGCTTGGTCGACTGGCGGCAAATACAATGATTTGCAACAACTAAATATTATTAAAAATAATACATTTTCGCAATAAACTGTTTCTTGTATATTTTATATTATATGATTTCTTTGGAAAAATCCATTACTCGACCTATTTAAAGAGTTTTTGTTATGAACACGACTGCATCACTCCTTCGTGTACCTCATGTGTCAGTAAGGGAGTAATCTCCCTTCATGTAAGCTCTTAAATCAAATTGATACCCGGATGTAGCAAAAATAAAAGATGTTTACGCGAGCATAACCTGCACGCACTTGTGGAATTCGGCCCATTTTTAGACCCACCAACCGAAATTTTGGAAAATTTCGTTTTTTGTTCAAGTTTTTCTTTCAGTTGCTTCAAAATGTTCAACAAATGCTTTCTAGTTATAAAAATGAGGTATCAAGTGATTGCTTATTGTATGAGCTTTACAAAGAACCCAAGTTTGTACAATTTCTATGCCCAATACGTCCCATAGCACAATCAAACGTACCCCTACCGCAATGAAATATTGACGAAAAAATTGATATTTTCATTGAAATTGCATAAGTTTGATGGTCTAGAGAACCTGAAGTGCATTTCAATTCCCGATTCTGAAAATTGTTTTAGCTTTTCAATCTATTTTCTTCAATATAAAACATGTTAAGACGATGGTAACATATTTTAAATGATCAAAATTTTATTTTCAAATATCTTTTAGTAAACAAATATCATTTAAAATAGGTATCAAATGAAAGCTTATTATATTTGCTTTACAATCATTACAAATAATGGCTGCTTTTAGGTAATATAAACATCATACATCAATAAAACTTACCACTACCCCAACAAATTTACTATAAAATTGTCAATTTTGTCTATTTCCGCATAAAAATGACCAGAACATGCAAAATGTGTGTTGTATATGACAATGTTGCTTGAATAACATTATGAATCGGTATCTTAACAGTCATTTGTTGACTTGAACTCAATATGATTTGCCCGAAATTGATGAACGATGGGAATTTTTAACATTTTAGAATTGTCCAAAGTTCACTGTTAAATCGTTATATATGCCAAATCTGGAGGATATATCTGCAGATATGCCGATTAATTGTTCTAAATGATACATTAGTTTTCTGAAAACATTGTTTAGAAAATCAAGGAGTGTTTAATGTGACTCTAAATACCGAAAATCTTACCCCTACCCCAACAAATTTTCCCTGAAATTTTCAATTTTTGGTCTATGTTCGCATAAATATAACCAGAACACAGAAAGCGAATGTTGTAACAATAATGCATGAATTACATCATGATTTGGTATTTTAACAGCCATTGGTCGACAAAAACTCAATATTTCTCCAAAAATTCATGAAAAATGTGAATTTTCAACATTTCAGATTTGTCCATAGTTCACTGTTAAATCGTAGTATATGTCAAAAGTGGAGGATATATCCGCAGATGTGCCAATTAATTGTTCTAAGCGATACATCAGTTGTCTTGTTACATTGTTTAAAAAAACAAGGAGTCTTTAATCTGACTCTAAATACCAAAAATCTTACCCCTACCCCAACATATTTTCCCCAAAATTGTCGATTTTTGGTCTATGTTGGGATAAATATCACCCCACACACAAAATCTGCGTTGCATGAAGCAAGGTTGCATGAATTCAATCATGATTTGGTATTTTAAATCCACCTTGTCAGCTTAAGCTCAATATTTTGTCCTAAATTGATGAAAAATGGCATTTTTTAGCATTTCAGATATGTCCAAAATTCACTTTTAAATCGTTATATGTGGCAAATCTGGAGGATTTATATGCAGATATGCCAATTTATTGTTTTAACCGATACATAAGTTATCTTAAAACGCTGCTTAGAAAAACAAAAAGTGTTCAATGTGACTCTAAATACCTAAAATCTTACCCATACCCCAACAAAATTAAACTTAAAAGTCCCCAAAAAAGGTCTGTCTTTACGTAAATATGAACATAGCATACTAATGTTTTACTTTCTTTGCAAAAGATGCATTTGATATATCGTTATATGTAATTTCAACACTAAAATATGGGTAAACTGAATATTTTGGTCGATTTCCGTGAAAAATGGGAATTTTCAGCATATTCAGAATTTTACGAAATCAAATTTTAATTGTTGAATAACTAATAATAAACCACGCACGTGATATTATTTGTGATATATGGGAGGCTCTGTGTATTTTGGTGTTTGAAAAAGATATGTCATTGAAACCTTATACAATGTTTAAGCTTTTCAAGCTGAATAAAATGAAGTAAATTGTGTTGAATATGTGTGGTAGGGGGTAATATGTTTGTAATTTATGAGACTGTAGTTAGCCTACTTTGTAATTGCTTAGATACAATGAAACGATATTCAATCAACATTTTTAAGTTACATATCAATTAATTTCATTTCATGAAGTATTTGCATCTCAAAGTCAAAATAGCAGAAATTCTGAAAAACGGAAAATTCCCATTTTGCATACAATTTCGGGCAGAAGAGTCGAAAAGAGACCTCTTAAAAAGTTTAAATCTATTTAAATTATCTTCTGGGTGTGAGTTTTAGTAAAATAAACACTAGAATTCCCATTAAACATTATCTTTTAATCTTTTAGAGCCTGAGTATTTCAAATTATCCCTTAATTTTTAGGGGAAGGGGTGCTATTTTTGACATTCTGAACCTACATTATGTCTGAAACTAAAATGTGTGCGCACAATTTGTTGCTAAGATATCATAAAGCATTATCAAATCGGCCATTATTAAATATATATTCAGATTTTACGATCCTAAAGTCAGAAAATTGAAATTGTAAAAAAAAAAATCAAAAATTCTGAAAATTTCCATTTTTCAAAAATTTTATACCGAAAATCAAAACATCAAAATTTAATGGACTTATATGGTTTTATTTTCCAACATTGTATCACACCTGATAAGTTAGACATAAAAACTACATCAAATGGCGATGGTTGTTTATCTGAAAGGAATTGACAGCCTAAAATTGTCATTTTCGCATTTTTTTGCAGGGGGAGGGGTACATTTTTTGTATCCCTAGATCATAAAAAGGGCGTAAAGTGCCCAAACTTGTGTTCATTGTAAAGAATATTAAATTCGCTTTAATTTGGTACCAAATTTCAGTACATATTACTTATCGTTAAAAAAATTATGGAACCTAAAAGATGAAACTTAGGTCAAAACGAAAATACAAGAATTTTTCATGGTGTACTATAAAAGTGGTCCTATATTATCTATGCGTGCGGATTATGTTCGTGTTAACATGTTTTATTTTCAAGAGGGGAAATAGAAGGACTGAAAAAAAATTGGTCTGGTTCGGAAGAGGGGGGTACACGGAAAGTGTTTCCAGCCCACGGGCTAAATGATATATTCCTGTCCCCTTCTGAAACCATAGTCGAGACAAAGGTATTAAAACTCGGTCGTCGTCGCTTCTCCACTTGTTTATTCTCATCTTTTTCTAAACTGTAATGCATATTCTAGCCAAATATTAGGATGTCTATCTTTTACTTCTCAAGTTAATTCATCAAGCCAAATTAACTTATCTGTTAATTTGCAAATCATGTCAGATTTCAACAAAACGATCAAGTTGTTCATCTTATAAATACACAACAGCGATGGTTCGACTCCCACAGAGGGAACTACTAAAATGTGCTGGTATAAATTTTCAGATCTAAGAATGTAAAGCTGATCGTAAGACGAAATACATATATAGATATTCCACCTCAAAAAGCGGCAGAAGAACACCGAAGGAACAAGGGATGTGGTAATTACAAAATCAAAGTCCGGAGAAAACGAGAAGAGAGAAAAACACAGACAAAACAACAAAACAAAGACATGAGACAGCCACAATTAAGGCACGGAAATTAAAACACAACATTCAGAACTAAGGCTTAATAGTGTGAACTCCCATGAAAACCGGAAGTGACATCAGGTGCACCAGAGGGTAAGAATGTCCTGTCTCGTTAACGACACCCATCACAAGATCAGTGGCTGATGAATATTAAGTAAACTAGGAAAATGTTAGCAAAGCTCAACGGTATCATACACCCCGCTCCACCTTCAAAGATCAAATCAAATTTTTAAATAGATGATGCACAATGGCAATGTATGCTTAACATTCTGTGAAAGTTTCAATGAATTTCATCAAGTGGTCTACGAGGAGTTGTCGCCACAAAGTAAATACCTTATGGCGGACAGACGAACGAACGAACAGACGAACGGACGGACACCATGATCACTATATACCACCCGCTTAAGCGAGGGGTATAAAAAGTATGAGTCAGACTGCAAGTTGTATATCTGGGTAGTAAGAACAAGCCAATTATGGATTTATTAAAGGGAGACTGAACGAACGAATGAACGGACATAGATCGGGAATCAACACGATGAAATTTCCAACCATTTACCAACATTTCAATCAACACGATCATTCTATTCTCTCCATGAAAGTACGTATTCTAGAAAAAATTTACCATCCTACAAACAATCTTAACCTAAGTACACCTCTTCGTAGACAAAAAGAATAATACTCGATACGCAAATTAGGAACGGCAATACCGTATGGTTGTAACGACAAAATTGATAGCATAGGCAATCTATCCAGCCCGAAATGATATAAATGTGATGGGAATTTTTGATAACAATCCTAGACGAAAATGAAGCCATGGCCATCGCCATTATACATCACCAACACTTCATGATGTAGCTATACAAGAATAGAAAAAAGAAGTGAAACGGGGAATGTATCAAAGAGACAACGACCCAAAGGGGAGTAATAACAACTCAAAGCCACCATAAGATCTTCAATGAACGGTGAGAAAACCCCACACTCAACGGTAGGTCGGAGTCGGCCCCTGAATAAAGAGTAATCAAGTTCAGCGAAATAAACATCATCCTAGACTCCTATAGACATAAAGTAAACTAACTAGAAAAAAGACAAGACACACAAGGGCTTAATAAATTTCCTGACTTAGGACAGGCGCAAACCTGCTGCGGTGGGGTTTAACTAGTTTTATCGGGCCAAATCCTTCCCCCTACAGCCAATGTGATAAATCAAAAAACAATCGTAACAACAGTAAAATTCAGTTGGCAACAGGACTGAGTCAATTGTGAAAAATGGAACTGTAAGAACTAAATATACGGACATAAACATGAAATCACAAGAGACTACTAGCAGTTAACTGACATGCCAGCTCCAGACCCATTACCAACTGACAAAGTAAGTTATGTACCCCCAGTATACAACTTCCACCAAGATCCCTTCCTGTGAAGAGTTTAGGATAATGATTTCATGCATATACCGGAATACATTACCCGTGTCCATGCAATACAGATTTTAGAAATTTAGAATGTGTTTAGTTGAAATGCAAAGACCCTATCAAAAAATCAATGTTAATACCAAAGAAGGCCATACGTAATGACTTGACGACAATACCGTAATCATAACCCTTATGAATTAGACGATTTAAAGGTTTTATAAGTTTATTGGGCGAGTTTAAGTATTTTTTACTCTTATGTATAACATTACCGTAAAATAAGGGATGTGAAATACCAGCCTTGATAAGATGTTTACAGGTTGCATTGTATTTATGAACTAAGTCTTTATATCGATGATAAGGCCTACTTCCTTTCGTTAGTAAACCTTTGGTATTGCATCACATTCGTACAAAACTTTATTCTTTACCACTTACTAAATTGAATTCTCTGTATAAAACGTCATTAGAAAATACCTGCACTGATCAATCCTTAACTTTATACAAGTTAGATCCTGCTGTTATACTTGATATTGGTCAACATAGGTTATTCAACCCTGTTAAAGAACGCGCTAATGTAGAAGAATGCCGTTCATTTCCACCCATCAAATTCGCTAATAGGGGTTTGTATGCTATTAACCAAGCCAATATCTTGTATCACAAAAATGTAAAAAACAAAATACCCCAATATTTCAAAAACACATCAGTCCCGATCATTTCGTAACACCTATACTTCACCAATCCCGTCTAAAATTTTCAACCATAAACGTGTATTGCAAAACCTTACCACCGACGACCTCAAGTCTAAACCACCCGACTGTTCATGTTCTGATTCACCATACAGATATAGTCCCTGTGGTCACGTCATAACGGGAGATTTGAGTATCATTGAAAACAAGTCTCTCCGTGATGTCCTTGCAAAAGTGTCTAAATTCCGTGAACCACGTTCCATCAACTGGGAACAAAATTTCAAACTTCTTATGGACTACGCCAGAAAATGGATTAAGCGTGAACAAGATGAAGACCTTGATTCCCTTTCGGAGTGGATTAAGGCTGTGAGGTCGATTATTCTTAAACGAATCAATCAGCTACGAGGGTCAATGAGAACGAGTACATCATCAATTTTCAAAAATACTGATGTGACTAGTTACTTGTCCTCCAGTATCATTTTTATTTGCAAAAATCATTATATAAATTGTTTAAAGAAAGAACTAGGCATTGAAAATTCCAACGACAATCCAACTTACGCAGCTACTACTCTGTCAAAGGAGGAGATATTACAGAACCATAAATCTGTTTTGCTTTCTTTCGGGATTTCCACCAAGGATGAAGACACAGATCTCCTCTCTTTGTACTGGGTACATAAATTACATAAATGCCCATACAAAGAACGATACATCGCTGGATCTGCCAAATGCTCTACAAAACCTATATCTAAATTGCTAACCTTCATCTTGACAGCTGTTACAGAGGGCATTTAAAAATACTGTGATACTTGCTTTTCAGAAGCGGTGTAAATGAAATGTGGATTTTGAAAAACTCCAAAGATCTACTTGACATCTTAAACTCTAGATCACTATCACACTGTAACAGCATTAAAACTTTCGAATTCTCCACACTTTACACTACTATTCCTCATGAACAACTAAAATCTCGCTTGAAAGGTTTAATTCATAGATGTTTCTCACGTAAGAACGGTGAACGAAGATATAGGTACATTGTTGTAGGTAGAGAACAAGCCTACATTGTGAAAAATGACTCCGTATCGGAGAAAAAATATACAGAGGAAGAAGTGATTAAAATGTTAGAGTTTCTGATCGACAATATATTTGTCCAGTTTGGAGGACTTGTTTTTCAACAGACTATCGGAATTCCTATGGACACAAACTGTGCTCCTCTCCTAGCCGATATGTTTCTTCGCTCTTAAGAAGCTGAATTCATCGAAGGGCTTCTTCAAAATAAAGATAAAAAACTGGCCCAATCCTTCAATTTTAGCTTTTGTTACTAGTATATAGATGATATTTTGTTACTAGTATATAGATGATATTTTGTCACTAAACAACCCTCGCTTTGGTGATTTTCTTCATTTGATCTATCCAAAAGAGCTCGAAATTAAGGATACCACAGACACTTCTACATCAGCCTCGTTCCTTGACCTTCACCTTGAAATTGACAACATTCGTAGACTTCAAACTAAGCTGTACGACAAACGCGATGACCTCACCTTTCCAGTAGTAAACTTCCCTTTTCTTCGTACCAACATCCCAACAGCGCCGGCATATGGAGTTTACATCTCCCAGCTCATTCGCTATTCAAGAGCCTGTGTTCGATACAGTGACTTCCTTGATAGAGCCCGGTTGCTCACAAATAGGCTACTTCAACAAGGGTATGCTACCCAAAACTTGAAGTCATCCCTCCAGAAGTTTTAAGGTCGATATCACGATCTTGTGGACCGCTATGGGATACATATCTTTCCCTCTAAAGTTTAATTGTTGTTTCCTCTACCGGATTTGACATGTTCAACACGGCGGAAGCAGGAGATGCTAACTCTACCGGTGCTACAGATATCACCCATGGTTTTTTATTGGGTCCGTGTTGTTCATCTTTGTGTGTGTGTCTTTATTTTTCTTTTCTGTGCCGTACCCATGTTGTGTCTCTGTTTTTTTTTTCTTCTTCTTTTGTTTCTGATGTTGCCATTGTCCTTGGATTGTTCGTTTTGGATTGACGGTTCGGTTCTCACTTACTTTATTATATATTTCGATATTAAAATATAAATTCATATAAAAAAGCTTACATATCTTTTCTAGTTTCTCTTTTTCAAGGTCAGATACATCTGAAAGAAAACATTTGTATGGTGCTATGATTAATATGCTGAATGTGTAATGTAGGACCTTCTGTAATCAAGATATAGATGTGATATTCAGTCTGTACAATCGAAAGATAACCTGAAGAAATTAGACAATCTTTATATCTAGAATTATACATTTTCAAACAAAAATTACATAACTCTAAACCAGGAACCATCTGTTACTTCTACCAATGGTTAAAAATGGAGAAATTAAATTTCTCTAATTCTTGTTCAAAATAAATACTTCCTAAATGATGTTAGATGAACTTAATAATCAACATGTTTAGACATTGATCTCACTTGCTGATTGGTTGTCTCGTGTCAATTTCAAGAAAAAGTGCAACCGGATGTTGATGAAATCAACACCTGCATCATTGTCTAGCGAATTGATTTTTACATTTTATGACTAAGATAACTCAATTTATTGATAATATGACATTTTTTATCAAAAATAATACACTCAACACCCCTTTCAATCAAAGGCGCAATGATACACATAGCAACGATGATAACAACAAAATGGCGGCATACTTGAGACTGGAGACTACGGAGATCTCTTTACGTCAAATAAATTGAGTAGGAATTAGAGAAAAAATCTCTAACATTGTTTTCCGGTTTATTACGATAATTTATCACATCTCGATAGTTAAATTTTCACATTTTAAAGTTCTCGGATATACCTCGAACTTTAAAATGTGAAAATTTAACTATCTCGATGTGAGAAATATACGTAATAAACTGGAAACAATGTTAGAGACTATATTTAAAAAACAGAGATGCATATGTTCTGATCTAACAATACACAAGCTGATTCTTGAAAACAACAATTCTGGAAAATAGGGAATTGGTAAACTATGGTTCATTATAAAGAACAAATAAGTCAATGATAGTTCTAAAATATTTTGTGGTAAAATTGATGTGGTTTCATCAAAATATAAATGCAATACATAGAAGAAGTACTGTAAAATAAGGTTATAGAATGGGATTTTTTATATTGGTCCTGTATTATGTCCAAGGAGAGTCGTATTGGGCCATGGCAACGCCGATGCCCAATACGGCTGTCCGACGACATAATACAGGACCAATGTGAAAAATAACATTCTATGACGCCTTTATTAAATAGTCTAAATGCTATCGATTCAATGACAACAAAATGGGCGAAGGACTTGTCAGTCAATTTTATGTTTTCTTTTCCTTTATCCTCAAATTTATTTTTATGTATTTCTGACTATAGGGCACAGTCTCCAACATTTGAAATTTGACTTGCGACTTCCTTTTTTTTTCATATATGACGCCGTGGATAAACATTGAGATGTCCGTCAGCCCACAGGAGTTGGAAATTTATCAATATTTCATTCAAGTTAAAATATGAAGCCCACACATTAAAGTTTCACGAACGTATTGTGTTCGTTTCAATGTGTGGGGCTTCATATTTTAACTTGAAATGAAATATTGATAAATTTCCGACTCCTGTAGTCAGCCACGCAAATGATTCAATGTCAAATTCAGCGAGTGGTGGTTACCTGAAAAAGTTTTACTTTTCTGATCTTCGCAGCATTTTGTGTTGAAATCTGATTGTTGACATGTTTGAATACTATGTTTCATATTAAACATCACTGAACTATCAATATATTTTTCAGAATGTCAACAAACCAGCGTTGTCATTGATGTCCTTGAACATCTGCAAGTTGAATGTAAAAATACGGGATCGGATCCCGGAAATGAAAATGAATTTCCGTTTTAAAATAAATTTACGATTGATTTACATTGTAGAATTCACATGAAATTATGTTCTAATCATGATATTGCCGCAATTTTGTTGAAGATTTAATGAACCGGAAGTCCGTATTGGGCCTGGCCATATTGGCCCAGTAAACCCGTATTGGGCCAGTAAATCCATACTGAGCCAGAAAATCCGTATTGGGCTAGTTTGGCCGTATTTGTCCAGTAAACCTATCTATATTTGCTTTAATCATTTTATATTGCATAGGCAATTTTAATCATATTTTACATAACTATTTAATATTAACTCATATTTAGATCGAGTCCTAGTAGAACTGAATTTTAATGAAAGAATTTTAATTTGAAAATTTGATTATTAGCATGAAATTGCAGAAAGCTCTGCCAAAACCTTGCCGAAGTTCTTTCGGCAAATTAAATCCTCTTTTTCTAGAAAAGTTAGTTGACTCATTAAGAACTTCTTAACAAAATGAGTCTAAATAATTAAACCAATGACACTGCACAACCTTATAGTACAACATTTAACACTTAAGGGGTAGACCTTAGGTATGGGGAGATAACTTTGTTTTCCACTTTCCTAATATTTTCATAAATAGATAGCACAATTGTCATAGGTATAATTAAAATTTCGAAATTGTATTTTTTTTCACATAGCAAATAATTTTTTATTTTGTCATAAAAAACAACCTACATCCAGTAATTTATAACTAATGCATCATCTCAACATTTTAGGCAATGATATCTGAAAATAATCAAAATATGTGAAAGTCAGATTTCTTGCAAGGGAGATAATTCAAAGCAAAGAATCAGCAATTTTATTTACTTTTACGTACTTTATTCTAAATTTGAAAAAATGGAACGGTAGATTTTTCTGAAATTTAATTTTCTTTTAAAAATTTTCACCGAAAACTAAGATTAGAAAGAAAATTAGTATATAAAAATTTTTTATATACTAATTTTCTTTCTAATCTTAGTTTTCGGTGAAAATTAAACGACTTAATTTTTACAAGGAGTGTTTAACACTGATAAAATTAAGTAAGGTTTAAGGCTTACCCAGGTCTACCCCTTTACATCTTAATACATCTACAAACCTATTTTTGTTTTGACAGTTCAAACAAAACATGGAGGTAAAAACTCATAAGAGCTATCATACATAAAGTATATTACATTGCATTTTATTACAATTACTTTTGAAAATTAAGCATTATATATCAGTTATATTTACTTGATTTTTTGAAGTAAGGCATTGCATTACAATTACTTTACCGAAATATTACTTCATGAAATGATACATTAATACATGAATATGCAATTTCTCTAATTTCTATCCAGTTTTCACATTCCCTGAACGATGGTGAAACATTTGTTCTCCTCTCTAGAGAGGAGAACAAGTTTCGTGACATTTCCCTCCAAATTTATTCGGAATACAATCCTCGGTGTTTTTCGTCCAGTCATTAGAGAAACAGTTTCCACAACTTAAATACGTTTATTTTGTAATTTCTCACATCTCGTTAAATAAATTTTCAAATTTTTGAAAGCTCGGCAAGCCTCGCTTTCAAACATTTGCAATTTATTTTCTGCATATGCGCATTTCATCAATTTTTATTTATGTTTCATCAGTGCAGATAAAACCAAAACATTTGGAAGTCCATTAACCGGAAATGTGTAAAAGCTGGTAGAGAACAAACAACCAAAAAGATCTAAATAGAAAAGCCATCGATCTGTGAAATCCAGTGGAATATATATATATATATATATATTATATATATATANTATTTAACAGTCTATGGTAGGAACCCAACGGGGTTAGAATTAGAGACATGAATATCGAGATTGCCTTCCCACCGAGGGATTTGGCTGTTCTTCGAATGCACAGATATTACAGACAGATTACACCGATCCCGCCATCTCTGTGTGAGTCCAAAGGGATGTTAAATAGGCTGAACTACAAATTTATTTTGACTCGTAATACGAGACTTAAGTATATTAATTAACCGAAATTTGAACATGGCAGTGGTGGTCCAGTGGTAACGTACCAGACTTTTAAACCCGTAGAACCTTGACAGAGGGGGTTCGAATCCCACTGCAATCAACAAAATTTTAATATTTAATATTAAAAGACTCAGACTCAGACTCTGAATCTGAAATGATAAAAACAAATGAAAAATTCATCACCGGGGGATGGTTCAAGCCAAAATGATTATTTTCATTTAAATTTTTTTTTTCAATCAAGTACCCCAAATTGCAGTTAATTTATCTTCTACATATGGCCATTTCAACAGCAATATGTCTCATCAGTGCAGATTATATCAATATAAAAAGTTAATTTTCTTTTTAATATATCGAAAAGCTTACATTTTTGGCTTGCATATATTTCTTTATCTGAAAGAAAAGACGTTTGTATTGTTATCTGATTAGTTTGCAGAAAGTTCTATCAATAACAAAATACCGAAATTCAGTTTCTAGAAATGGCCATTCTGACATCTTGTGTCTTTTCAGTCAGATAAAACATTTATAAATCCATAAATCGAAAGATGAGTAAAAACTGACGAGAGAACAGAATGCCGAAAAGGATCTAAAAAGAAAAGCAAAAACCAGCTAAGCATGGAATTATTATTCCAGTAGAAGGTTATTATGCAATCAAGATACAAATATAAGAATAATAGTGTAAAATCCAATGATATAGTGAAGAATTTCTACAATTTCTATAGCCACAAATCAATTACTTGAGTGTTTCTTTCATTATTTGTTAAAACCGGAGTAAAAAAATGCAGAAAATAGAGTTGTTTAGTTTCATATCCGAACATAACTGACTCTTAACATCCTCATTTCCGGAACTCTTAGCTCACATTAGTTTATTAGAACTATAGCTAGTCACTGATAGTTTTCGAAAACTTTAGTTGAATTGATCTGGTGCCATTAGAATATAAATGAAAAAATCTGGAGGAAGTCATTTAATTAATCATATTCAGAGGGTGTCTTGGTATTACTTAATCTAATCAATGAATTTGGGTGTCTTAGTATTACTTAACCTAATTAATGAATTGTAACAATTACCATGAAACTACAGAAACATGTACTAAAACCTTGCTGAAACAGTTTCATAATCTTAAATCTTGTCTTTCATGTCTGGTGGAATCTCATGTTGGACATTGTGAATCAAAATGAAAAAGTATTAGATAGGAAAGTTCTCACTGAAGCAAGTGGAACTCAGTATACATATATATTTTATACTGGTAAAATTGTAAAAAAAAATCTTTACTTTAAATATTAAAAATTTAGATTTAATAGGACTATTTTGATGTTTATTCGAAAAACTTTGATAATGTGTATTATAGCTCTATAAAATATTAAATGACTAATGAATACTTTTTAAAGTAAACTGTTAGGTGATTTATATAACCAGAGGCTCACATGAGCCTATATCGCTAACCTGGCTAGTGGTTTCATTCATTTAATGTTATCAAACAGATAGAGAAATTGTTTATTTAATTAGGTGCAATACAAAAGTAGAGTACCATGATTGTGATGTTTTTTCCCATATAAATGTGTAACTAAGATTCTTAGTGATAAATATCTTGCGGTTTCCGATTTGCAGTAGCTGAAGATGAATTATAACTTTAAAGGAAGGACCATATTAGGACGTTTCCAGTAGTTTTAAAAAAAAATCTCCCTCCTCACAAATTCCTGGTTAGTACAGATGTGATACTTCTATATACGAGCGTTCCTCGGGATGAGGGAAAATGCATAAATATGGAATACTAGTCAAGAATATTAAAGTTAATTTGACTGCTGTGGGTACGCAAATATCTCAAACTTACGCTAGTATACTCCTAAGCTATGCTCCAGAAGCACCTTACAAGCCTTTTAGTCCAAATTTTGCAGAATTTATCAAATATATAAACATTTATCATCCATCAATAGAATTCACCACCAACGTATCAGAAATTTCAAATATATTCCTTGATTTACTCATTTAACCGACCGATACACACGCACATCTGCTACCCAGCCCTGGTCATCCAATACATTACGTCGGATATGCTTGGATGGCCTAACATTCAGCAAGAGGAGGTCCGACGACTCTGCCGGTGGACTGTTAGTTACCGAGGGTATTCACCACCCAGTAGTCAGCACTTCAGTGCTGACCCGAAAACTGATTGTATTGAAACTTGCAATATCTAAATTTTGCAAAATTTTGTTTAAAACTAAGGAGTATCTCGCTCATGCATAACTCTGTCCTTATCTGAATTTTGGCTTTTCTATTTAGATCCTTTTGGGTATTTGTTCTCTATCAGCTTTCACATGCTTTTTTTGGTTGATGTACTTTCAAATGTTTTGGTTTGAACTGCTCTGATGAGGCACAAGTTGTCGAAATACGCATATGCTGAAAATAAAGTAAAAGTGACTTCGGTATTTTGTTAGTTCGGTAGCAGAGATTTTACGCGTGAATGCATGAATGCTTTGCATGTGTCCTCTACAATACAGCCCCATTCACCGAACCCCGACTTATATGATTTTGCACACAAAAGAACATGAAGAATATGCTCGTTAAGGCTAAACTTCATCCACGTCAGGAACGTCGACGTTTAGTAACAAAACAAAGAACCCACTTAATCTCCGCATCACTTTATATATAGTTATAAAATGAAGAAAAAAAAGAATCATCACATTCTTCATTTCAACAGCACTGGACATAGGTGACCAGACATAAAAGTGGTCGCCCTTGGCCAAATTAATCTTGGAATGATAAAAAGGCGACAAGTAAACCATAATTTTTCCAAAGGGTGGGGGATGGGGTGGGCGGAACCCAATTTTTAAAAACGCTATAACATCCTTGTAACTAGGTCATTGGAATTTCCACAGGAACAAATTGCATATCTTTTTCTTTTCTGTTAATAAACAACGGGAGTAGAATATCGAAGGAACAAAGGAGTGGTAATTACAAAAATCGAAGTCCAAAGACATTGCAAAAGCGAGAATAGAGAAAACAAAATGACCTTAGACAGCCACAAAGCAGACAAATAAAAGCACAACATTCAAAACAAGGCACTCGCAGTAAAAGTCCAATCAAACTGAGAATGACATCAGGTGCCCCAGAAGGGTAAGCATGTCCTGCTCTGTTAACAGCACCTGTCACACTGTAGCTGAGTCAATCTAGGAAAAAGTCAAAATTGGTATAGTCAAATCCGGGAGTACATGGTTGAGAAAAAAGTTCAAAGGACATGAAATTTTTGTTGATTCCCTCATGATATAAGACACAAAGTACTTTTATCCAGAATTCCTCCTGAACCTTACCTGACCCTTGATGTCTGTCTAATCACTGCACAATGACCATTAGATTGGTCTAATTAAAATTGTCGAGACTATGAGTCTGAAGTGTTGACAAACAAGTAAATATTCTTTTTGCAAGGTCGTCCATGTGTCCTGTCAGACGTTTGTTGAACTCGAAGATATATTGGAAGCCACAGATAAAACACTCATGTAAAACGATGACATTTATACTTTTGTAATTGACAGTGCATTTTTTTTTGTAGCGCTTACCCGTTTTCCTACTGGTGTATGTTGACGAGGTTTCACATTCTCCTGTATTATTGTCAGGCTTCAAAGACTCTGTACGTACCAAAATATTCCGAAATATATTTGGCTGTTTGACGGCAACCATTGGTGGTTCGAGAATCGGAAAGCTTTGGATTTTTTTTTCAAAAGATGACCAATTTTCACGCAGAATAGTGAAACGAGGTGGTATTTGAGGACGCATGGAGTTCTTTTACATTTTTTGTGTTTGTCCTTGTGAATTAAACATATTTTATTGCTCAAAAGAATAAGCAAAGGGATAGGGCACAAGTTATAACAACATTATTATAAGCCCTCTCCCTGTTGTCCTTGTACCGTAGTGGGTTGCTCCTCTCTATGAGGCGTATTTTTTACGCCTTTCTGGATTATTTTTTTTGCTTTTAGCCCATTCTCTTGGTATGATTTTGAAGTTGACAAAGTCTTTTAAGATTAGTGGAATTTGAGTAAATACGTCTTAGAGGTTGGCTGTATTGTGTGCTCTTACTGATGTGCAGCTATTAGGCCCATTGCTCTGATATGTATCTGTATGTTTAGAGAACAGATAAGTAGACATAATGCCTTTCTCAAAATAAGTGGTTCTGTCGAGGAAGTTGATGGTACTTTTTGATGTTGCATGTGATGAAGGGTATTGATAATTGGCACGTTCTGTGATATTCAGAAGCTGATCGTCATCTTGGGTCATCTATTAATCCATAACAGGACCAGGGTTTTTCAAGTGATTATTTTACCAATTGACTTTTTTCCTATTCTTCTCATAAAAGTAATGGGAAATGAGGGATCCAGTTTAGTACCCCATAGTCGTGTCATTGATTTGTAAATAGTGTACGCCATCAAAAGTGAAGTTTTTATTTTTAATTCCAATAGTGAATAGATATTCGTTTAGAGGGATTTGAACTGCCATAGATTCCCAAACTTCTCTATAGGTCTCGATACCATCGTTATTTGAATTTATTTCAGAATGGTGTTGTGTGAAAGCGGATGAACGGCTTCCATTTCACATAAATAATTCGAAGTATCTTTAATGAAGGATGAAAGGTCTTCGATATGAGGGCGCAAACGGAAGTCCACGAACTCGGATATTTTTTTCAGTCGGAGGACATTCACACAGCGATAAAATAACAACAACAACTTTAAATTACTCTTCGCAATGTTCATGTTTTGAGATATTTTCATCTTTAGTAACTTCCTTGAACTGGTCCTCGTTCATTCCAATGTGGAATTGCTCAGAGCGAGTCAGTGTCCCATTCATTTTATCAGCAAGAATGTCTTTGGTTTTAACCTTTGCACGTTGAAGCAAATTTACTTTCCTCTGACATTTTTCTTTGAGAAGTGTTGTCATCATTTGCATTAAGATTGACTGCATAGCATAGATCAAGATATCAATAAAGTCATCCTTAAACTCATTGCCATCTTAATAGTTTTTATAGTTAGCCAAATGATCACACAAAGCTATGATTTCATTACTCTGTTAGTTTTGAGATTCTTGGATGCTTTACAGCATAGAAAGAACTTATGAACTTTCAGGATGAAATGCCCGTGCTTGGACAAGGTCTTGCTGAGACCTCCAGGGATTGACCATCAGCAACAGACGGCATTTTTTTTTCAATATTTTCGTTAAAATGATAAACTAATAATGTTTACTGTACTGTCAAAATATTTAACAGCATAAAATGAACATCGAGGATAATTCTATTATTGTATTTGAAAGGTCGTTGACGGACTTTCGGGCAATACTACCACACTAAAGGTCGCGGATGAACAGTATATATCTCGTTTTATACCGTAAGTTAGCATTAGGGAATAAAATCATCTTGAGTAAATATTTCGACTAGCATATATAAATCTAAAAACATCTTTGGTTGAAAAAAAAATGTAAAATTATACCTACCAGTGTGGCTCATTCGATTGAAAAGACGGATGCGTCTCTTTCGTTCACCTATTTGAAAAAGAAAAATATACTCTAATTCTCTTTGGTATTTATTTTTTAATCAACATGGTATTAATTGTTATTTTATCATATTTAAGTTTCTTAACATGAAAAACATATAATGCATCTGCTCATTAACTTTTTACATTTTGAACCATGTTTTTTATTTAGCATTGTATATGATGATTATTTTTATATGCTGTTATATATTTTAATAAAGGCCATGAATTTACTTTGGCTAAAACGATGAAAATCCACATGAATGAAAAGAAAATCATGTTGGTTTTTCATGCAGGGTACTTATTTACTTATTTAAATACTTACGTAAATAAAAATGAATAATTTGAAAAACTGAAATGATCGTCACATATAAGATGCAACCTGTAACAAAATATATTGCATTATTAAAAAGAGTGCATAATTAAAATTTTGAAAAACGACCTAGAAATTTCTTCTTTATTGTTTAAACACAGCTGTAATGATTTCAAACAAATTATAAAATATTTTCGTCACATTTTGGTCCTCCTACCGGTTTCACTGCTTCTACAACGTCGTTAGTTTAGTGCAATGAATATCTGTAGAAGCATTTTAATGTCTAGTAATTTTGATTCATTTTTGTATCGAACTTGACTATGTTGGACATCGCATTTCGTACAATGTCGTAACATAATTTTGCATAAGTTACAATAGACGCTTGTACGGTCAACGTATCTCGGTCCTATTCCTGTTTATTGAATTTATTGAAGTTGTATCCCTCAACGGATGAAATGGATACCGGTTGATATACTTTCTTTGTGCAATAAACAATAAATGCACACAAACGAAACAATTCAGCTTGTTATTTCATTATTCTTTCGTGGACGTGTTTACCTATCAGTAGTAATGCTGCAAATACTACAGGGCTATTGAAACACGAATGATTTCCTTCCCGCACCATCACAGAGTCAATAAGTGTCAGATACTGCTTTTATTTGATGTTGTTCGTGTGATCAGTCTGCTTTGAGATTATAATGAGAAATATTTGTCGATTATCTCCCTGTTACATGTTTAAAGTAGAGAATATAAGATAGTTCGAGCCTAATAAAAATATCAGACAGAATATTTTGTAGATCTTAACTCGTATGTTCCAAAAATAAAACAAAATGATATGTCACCGATCATCTTTGCAGCTTTTTCTGTGAAATCTTTAAAATTCCAAAGATCTCATTGAACAGCTCACCTCAAACAGTCGCACATACTGCAATAACATTCAAACTTTTGATTTTTCTACCTCTTATACAACCCTTCCATATAGTAAACTTAAAACAGTAATTTCCAATCTGATACTTCAATGTTTCTGTACCGAAAACGGAGAACGCAGGTATTCCTATTTGGTAATAGGAAAAGATAAAACATATTTTGCTAAGAACCACACTGAGTCAAACAAGAAGTACAGTCAAAATGACGTAATAAAGATATCGACAACACTTTTGTTCAATGTGGAGGCCGCGTTTTTCAACAGACAATAGGGATTCCTATGGGAACAAATTGTGCGCCATTTTTTAGCTGACCTTTTCCATTTTTCGTATGAAGCAAAGTTTTTACAAGGGCTAATACAACAGAAACAAAAACAAATAGCCCAGACTTTTAACTTCAGCTTCAGATATATAGATCTATTTTCTCTTAATAACCCAGGATTTAGAGAAGAATTTAAAATGACAACCGAAACACCCAATTTTGTTTCATTACTTGACCTTTTGTTATACATTGACGGACATGGACGTCTGAAATCTAGGTTATATGACAAACGTGATGATTTTGACTTACAATTGTGATATTTCCCTTTCTCTGCAGCAATATACCTACCTCCTCATGCAGCATAAGAGTGTATATTTCACAATTACTTCGTTACTGTAGAGCGTGCAGTTCATACGGTGACTTTGTGGAAAGAGCAAAAGCACTGTCAAAAAAACTGCTGAGACAGGGATATGTTCAGCCGTTGTTTATTTCGCCCCTTCAGACATTTTATGGCTGTAACCACGACATGATATATAGATATGAAATGTCAGTGTCACAAATGAAAACAGACATTTTCAGCTAGATTCACGTTTTCTCGGTTTTGACTTTACCCTGGATTGACCCATTGACAGAGTGACGGGTGCTGTATACAGAGCAGGACATGCTTACCCTTCCGCAGCACCTGATGTCACTTTGTTTTCGAGAGTTCACACTGTTAGTGCTTTAGTTTTT